>BPLQ01012070.1:0-116068 GCA_021605075.1 Caerostris darwini | reverse complement strand
AAAGGGCATTTCAAGCTGTGTTAGTTTTCCGTTTGGAAAAAGATAACGGAGATTTCACTTAGGAATAAAGATACAGTTTTAACTGCTAATAAATCTCAACGGAAAAATTGATAATTAAAGAAATCGGGGAAAAGACACTTTGGGGTTTTTTTGTCGCTCTACGGTCATTTTGTGCACATGAAGGCTAAACAGACCGGGACCTACAGTTTAAAGTGGATTCCGAACCACTCACAAACATCCATGCCACAGCCATGATTCGAGTTTGAAACCTATGGTACCAACAACCTAAGGTATGGTATGGTACAGCTCTAGTCATTTGGCCATCAGTTTGAATTGGATTTAGTTTGTCATTTTACAGTCATTTTGTGCACACTTTAGGGCAATTAGAGTGGGACCTACATTTTAAAGTGGATTCCAAGATACTCACAAACATTCATGCCACAACCAGGATCTGAACCTGAAAGCCTGTGGTACTTAATCATCGGCAGAACATAACATTGCCCTTAAAAGACATTCGCTGGCTGAAGATGAGTTAGTTTTCAGTTTGGAAAAGGTAAAGTAGATCTCACTTAGGAATACCGATACAGTTTTAACTGATAATAAATATCAATGGAAAGAATTGATAATTAAAAATATCTGGAAAATAAATTACGATACATTAATTCGAAATTGAATATTAGTAATAAAAGTAATAACCTGATGTCCGAGTGGCTATCGCTCTGGCGCTAGGAACCGCAGGTTTCGGGTTCTAGTCCCGGATGTGCCATGGATGTTTACAGTGGTTCGAAATCCACTTTAAACTGTAGGTCCCTGTCTAACATGATCTTAGAGCGTTGCGAGGGCATTGTTACTCCGCGTCCGTAGCTTATCTTCCAGTTACAAACACCTCCTGGGTAGGGCTAAGTGAATGATGTCGGTGCAACCCTTAAGGCTCGTGCTCACCAAGGCGACAAGATGCAAGCGACCAAAATTTGACCTCACCGCTGTCGCCTGAAACCGGTTTGCAGTTCGCCGCGTGGAGTAGCCCAACTTTCAACTCCAAGCGGTTTTTCACTATGCGTAATGCTATTTCTGACGTTTCGCTGTGAAGGGGTCGAAAAAATTTGGTCGCTTGCCTCTTGCATCTTCACGTCTCTCGCCTCGGTGGGAACGAGCCTTTATGGCATAAAAGATCACGGTCTAAGTATTTGCCAGCTGCATTAGAAAAAAAATATTAGTAATAAGATAAAAATAATCTCTGGAAGAACTCTTACAAAATTGAGAAATAGAAACATTGAACTCCCTCCGCTTGCCTAAGATGTATTAGTTTCCGGTATGGAAAAGACAACGGAGATCTCACTTAGAAAGATCACTTTTTAGATCTCACTTTTTATAAATCTCAACCAAAGAATTGATAATGAAAGAAATAGGGAAATTAATTCAAAATTCAATTTTTAGTAATACTCTCCCTCTGCTTCTCAAGATTTTTTTTGTTCAAATGCAGCTGGCAAACCCTTACACAGTTGTCTTGGAGGCCTTAAGGCAAGCGCCGCACCGACCTTACTCACTTAGCACTACACAGGAGGTGCGTGCAGCTTGAAGGTAAGCTACGGACGTGGAGTAACAATAACCCCGCAACGCTCAACGATCCTGTTAAACATGGATCAACAGTTTAAAGTGGAATCTGAACCACTACAAACATCCATGGCACTGCCGGGACTCGAACTCGAAACCTGCGGTAGCGCTCTCATGATGTGTTAGTTAGTTTTCGGTTTGGAAAAGGCATCGGAGATTTCACTTAGGGATACCAATACAGCTTTAACTCCTAATAAATCTCAACGGAAAAATTGATAATTAGAGAAATCTGGAAAAGTCAATTATGGGAAATTGATTCAGAATTCAATGTTACTAATAAAATTAAAACAAAATCTCTGGACGAAATCTTACAAAACCTCTCTTAATATTTTAATTCGCGTAGATAAATAAAACAGGAAGGTGTTTGGCTTGGTTTGACTCTCTACGGTCATTTTTTTGTACACTTTAGGCTAATTAGACCGGGACCTACTGTTTAATGTAATGTGAATTTCGAACTACTAACAAACAGACATGCCACCGCCAGGATTCGAACGGGATTCAGAAAATGACAAATCACTAGCCGATCGGCCATCAGGCCACTGGAAAAGCTAAAGAGCTGGTATTGGAAGATATTTATTACAGTCAACCTTGTTTTTATGCTGTTCTTTTTATGTACAATATTTTTTTGTGAGTTATATAAAAAAAATTATATCAAAAACATATTATAATAGGGCCTGAATGGCCGAATGGCTAGCTCTATGGCTCTCGGTACCACAGGTTTCGGGTTCGAGTCCCGGCGGTGCCATGGATATGTGTAGTGTTTCGGAATCCACTTTAAACCGTAGGTCCCGGTCTAATAGGGTCGTAGAGCGTTGCGGGGGCATGTTACTCCGCGTCCGTAGCTTATCTTCAAGTTACACGCGCCCCCTGGGTAAGGCAAAGTGAGTAACGTTTGTGCAGCGCTTGCCTTATGGCATCCTAGACGTCCATGTCTAAAAGTTTGCCAGCTGCATTAGAGAAAAAAAATATTATAAATAAAGATTAATTCAAAAAGAAAATAACAGACGGCTGTCACAATAGCATGCAATTCAAATAAAGTAATCCAACAAATGACCCATCAGATAGTATGTGTTGTGTTGAATCCTCAGTGTCCTGCAGCGTGGAACGGACATCCCATGGGTACTCTACTCATGGATGGAGGGAAAGAGGGCAGCTTTTGTTGTGATGGAGCACCCATAGGTAGAAGTCTGACTTGCTAACGTAACGCTCTACGGTCATATGAGACCGGGATTTACGGCTTAAATGGATTCTGAACCACTACAAACGCCCATGGCACAGCCGGGACTCGAACCCGAAACGTGTGGCACTGAGCGCTAGACACTCGGCCATTCAGGCCCACGTTGACATTTGGTCACGAGTAGATCTATTCAATTTTATTTTATTCATATTTTACTACTATTATAAGATTTTTTATACATATTTGACATATTTTTTTAATAATTTTTTTATATGTATTTTGTACTTGTAAGCAAGATACGTGATAAACAGCAAAATAATACTTATTTAAATAATACTACAAGAAACTACGTAAAATGTCTTGATTGGAAAACTATTATTAAAAAGAAAATAAAGAAAAACTGGACTAACTGTGATTTTGTCGGAAGATTCCTCGTTGCAACAAATATGACAATTCTCTTTTGGTATGGGGGCGGTGCAATTCTTCACAAGAAAAGATCTCGAATAAAGTATAACAACGTACAGTAAACCCCGTATTTGTGTATCGCATGGGAGAATACCAGGTAGATATTGAATATTTCAAACGCCTCAATGAATATTTCGATACCTCAGATATTGAATATTTCAAATGCCATCGAGACACCTCGTTTTTTTAAATGCCGCCAGCGGATTGAACCTCAGCCTAACGCTCCCAGCGGCGCACGTTACCACTGAGCCACGAGTTGAGCCCCGATAGTATATTATCTCATTACCATGCATGTTATTACATGCATGATAGGGCTACATAGTGAGATTTTGATTTGCATATTTTCTATGTGGTATTTTTTTATGTAGTAACTATGTTATTTAAAACATGAATATTTTTTAATGTGTTGCAAACGATGTATTTTATGGCTACTTACGAAGTTTCAAGATACATTTTTATACGATTTTTTTTATACAGTCCCTGTCTCCAGCATAAAAACAGGTTTGATTCTATTTCTATCTGATCTTGGAAAATTATTGTTCTTTTGGAATTCCAGACACAACGATTCATGTTATTCGCCACTAGAACTGCGGACATGTAACATATTCAACGTTACTAGGGTGCTTCACAGGGGTTTCAAGTTTTATTGCATTCATGCTTTTCCATCCACTGACACTTGGAGTGATGACCTGCAGGATTCGCCTCCACCCAATTTTCGCCCACAGGCCTATGTATTGTCGTGCCTATCCCCGGCATGGATATAGTTTTTTGGATTCAAATTCGATCTCTTTCTCTATCTCTGTAAAGAGCGAAAGAAAATTCAAGCCCAACTTGCACTCAGCGACAACGTGAACAGCTAGAATGACGATGACGATTTTGACAATGCTTGTAAGTCATCTCGCATCGATAATTAAGGTACCTGGTGAGAGTTTTCTGGTTTTCTAGCATACGACACGCAAATGCGGTGCAGTTTCCTCAAGTTCTTCCGGAAGGCAATGTCTCCCTGTATATGAGGTCCATCGATGTTTCGAAGTCTCTTTTCGAACTGGTAAGAGGATGCATAGCCGTACGGGGGGTGAGATGTGGAAATAAAATATAATACTGAGCTCAGTTCTTAGTTTTACCTTTCGATAATTCTTATAAATCTGCACATTTAGATCATATTCTTTTCTCTCTCTTCATGAGTAGCCTGATGACCAATTGGCTAGCTCTGTGGTACCACAGGCATCAAGTTCGAATCCTGGCGGTGGCATGGATGTTTGTAACGTTGTGAAATGACCGTACAGCGAGAAATCAAACCCTTTTCATGAGCCGAATCGGTTCGGCAACTCGTGCGGGTTTCGAACCTTGTGATCCTAGCTCAGAAACCCGATGCTCTATACACCACACCGTTATAAATTTTGAACAACCCACTACGTCATTTTTTATTTAAAATATGTAAAACGAGACTGGAGATCCACACAGAAATACTAAGAATTTGTTACTTTTAAGGTTCTTATCACACAATAGAAGTCTTTTTGGGCTCAAGGGGGCGAAAATCGCCAAATGTGGTAGCCAAGGTATCTCCTAATGCTGAGTGGCCAATATTAGTTACATGGTTTTTATTGACCACGTTTAAATACAGGGTTTAATTCAATTACTGGAATGTTCTAAAAGAATTAAAAATGGTTAATTTTAATAACGATTATATAACGATTTAATTCACTCGTAGCCACCTAGAATTCTGTCTGACCATGAAAAAACCTAGGATTTTGTTTATTAAAATACAGAATTTAATTGCTGAAACTTCAAAACAGGTTTGTAAAACTAGTTGAAATATTACTTTAGAAAATACACTTTGATGGCGTTTACTATAAAGTGGAAAAGCTCCACATTAGATAGATGATCTGATCACTTCAAACGATCACTCCAAAACTGAACTGTTTGAACTACATAAATTCTGGACTCAATATAATAGTGCATTTTATTTTACAATTACAATTACCAATTCTTGATTCATAATGATTTCGAAATACAATGGTTCTAATTTTATAAAGACTTTGAAATCCAGCAATTTCTGATTTATAGTAATTTTGAAATCCAGCAATTCCTGATTTATAGTAATTTTGAAATCCAGCAATTCGTGATTTATAGTAATTTTGAAATCCAGCAATTCGTGATTTATAGTAATTTTGAAATCCAGCAATTCGTGATTTAAAATTATTTTGAAATCCAGCAATTCGTGATTTAAAATTATTTTGAAATCCAGCAATTCGTGATTTATAGTAATTTTGAAATCCAGCAATTCCTGATTTATAGTAATTTTGAAATCCAGCAATTCGTGATTTATAGTAATTTTGAAATCCAGCAATTCCTGATTTATAGTAATTTTGAAATCCAGCAATTCGTGATTTATAGTAATTTTGAAATCCAGCAATTCGTGATTTAAAATTATTTTGAAATCCAGCAATTCGTGATTTAAAATTATTTTGAAATCCAGCAATTCGTGATTTATAGTAATTTTGAAATCCAGCAATTCGTGATTTATAGTAATTTTGAAATCCAGCAATTCGTGATTTAAAATTATTTTGAAATCCCGCAATTCGTGATTTATAGTAATTTTGAAATCCAGCAATTCCTGATTTATAGAAATTTTGAAATCCAGCAATTCCTGATTTATAGAAATTTTGAAATCCAGCAATTCCTGATTTATAGAAATTTTGAAATCCAGCAATTCCTGATTTATAGAAATTTTGAAATCCAGCAATTCCTGATTTATAGTAATTTTGAAATCTAGCAATTCTTGATTTAAAATTATTTTGAAATCCAGCAAATCTTGATTTAAAATTATTTTGAAATCTAGCATTCTCGATTTAAATGATTGAAATCCAGCAGTTATTATTATATAACGACTTTGAAATCCAGCAGTTATTATTATATAACGATTTTGAAAACCAGCAGTTCTTGATTTATTAAGATTTTGAAATTTAATGGTTCTTATCCTATTACGACTTTGAAATCCAACAGTTCTTGATTTATAACGACTTTGAAATCAGGCAGTTCTCAATTTATAATGATTATGAAATACAGCGGTTCTTGATTTATAATGATTTTGAAAACTTGCAGTTCTTATTTCATAACGACTTTGAAATTCAGCGGTTCTTAATGTATAAAAAATTTGAAATCTTACAGTTCTTGATTTATCATGATTTTGAAATCCAGAAGTTCTTTAATTATATTGAATTTGAAACTCCATAATGCGTGATTGATGACTATTTAGAAATCCAACATTTCTACATTCATATATATATTCCGATGTGGGCCTGAATGGCCGAGTGGCTAGCGCTCTGGCGCTCGGTACCACAGGTTTCGGATTCGAATCCCGATGGTCCGAGAAAAATCCACGATCCACGAAAATCCCATGGATGTTTGTAGTGGTTCGGAATCCACTTTAAACCGTAGGTACCGGTCCTAATAGGATCGTAGAGCGCTGCGGGGGTAGTGTTACTCCGCGTCCGTGGCTTATCTTCAAGTTACACGCGCTCCCTGGGTAGTGCAAAGTGAGTAACGTCTGTGCAGCGCTTGCCTTAAGGCATCCAAGATCAAGCTGTCTAAGTGTTTACCAGCTTCATTAGCACAAAAAAAATATATACATTCCGAAGTCCAACAGTTCTTGTGTTACAATTAGTTTGAAATCCAGCATTTCTTGATTTTTAATGACTAAAATTTAGCAGCTCCTAATGAAGATTTATCATGTTTTTGAAACCCAGCAGTTTATTCTTGTGTTACATTAAATTTGAAATAATTTTGAAATCCAACATTTCTGATTCATATTAAACCTTGAAAGCCCAACAGCTCTTGTCTTATAATTTCTTTAAAATCCAGCGTTTCTTGATTCGTGATAACTTTGAAATCCAGCAATTTTTGAGTTATAAAAACCTTGAAATCCAGCAATTTTTGAGTTATAAAACCTTGAAATCCAGCAGTTCCTGGGTGGTAATGAATTTAAAAATTTGATATCAATTTCGATGTTATGGTTGGAACTACTACATCAAAGACTTAACGAACATATTTTTATTTAATACGATCTATATATATTGTTACTGACAATTGTCAATATATTGGCAGTTGGAGCAGTAGAACTTTTAAAGACAGGTGTGTGAAAGAGTCAGCGTTAACTAGAAGTGGAAGGCTACTACACTACACCCACACATTGTGGCATCACTATTTGAATCGCATCCCAAAGGCTATATTGAGAAAATACTCACTAATGCTGTTTTCCTCCAGGACAAATAAATGATTTTACCGTCTAGGGATTTATCTACTCATCCCTCGTAGAATCTTTTGGTTCACCATCACTTATCAAGTCTTAAACCAATATCCATTAGTCTGGAATCTCAACACTAATCATCAGAATATTCCAGTCCACGATCTGTTAACATTGTAAAAAAAATTTGAATGCAAATGTTAAAAATTTTCATTTGTTCTTCCGAGCACATTAGAATAGAAATATATTCAGCCCGACTCGTGGCTCTGTGGCAACGTACGCCACTGTAACTACAATGCTGTCCGATAGATGGCAGTGTAAGACCGTAATTCCGTTTATACTGGATGAAGATAATTTCGTTTCATATGTTAGCTTTACGGGGCTTGAATGGCCGAGTGGCTAGCGCTCGGTACCATAGGTTTCGGGTTCGAGGCCCGGCGGTGCCATGGATGTTTGTAGTTTGTCCACTTTAAACCGTAGGTCCCGGTCTAATAGGATCGTAGAGTGTTGCGGGGGCATTGTTACTCCGCGTCCGTGGCTTATCTTCAAGTTACACGCGCCCCCTGGGTAATGCAAAGTGAGTAACGTCTGTGCAGCGCTTGCCTTAATGGCATCCATGACCAAGCTGTCTAAGTGTTTGTCAGCTTGGCATTAGAAAGAAAAAAAATGTTAGCCTTAGGGTTGAGGTTCAATCCGCTGGTGCCTTTGTTGTAGACACTGTTTCAAAAGACGAGGAGACTCGATAACGTTTGTGATGTTCAGTATCTTGCCTCGTTAATCAGACTACCTGGTCCTCCGGGTTTCCTTCCATACGATACACAAATTCGGGGTACTTCCCTGTAAAAGTCCTTGTGGAAGGCACTGCCTTCCTTTTTCAGCGACTCGGGAGCCAAGTCAGACTTCTACCTACGGGCTTTCCATCACAACAGAAGTTGCCCCTTTTCCTCCATCCCTGAGTAGAGTACTCATGGGGTGTCCAGGGTATGTCGGACACTGAGGATTAGTCACAACAAAAATATATTCAATTTTTCTATATAAATCTGGATTCGCGTAAGTTTAGCATTTATCCATGAAAAGTGCTATATGAAATGTATTTTGCATCTTAGAATAACCATTAAAAATTATGAGTTACTCATTATCCATAATTAATTATTTATAATAACATTTACGGTTTTCTTTTTTTTTCACTGAATTTAAGAATAAAAATGTATTTATTTAGTAATTAATCGATTAGTTATTTAGTAATTAAATACATTTTATTTAGTTTATTAAAATTACTTATTAATATATATGTGTCTTTTTTAAAACAATTATCAAATAATTTATATTTTTCTTTAAAATATGTATTAACTATCTTAGTTATAATAAACTTAAAAAACGTTTTTTTTTAATTCACACACATGAATCTGTAACTACGATTCTGTCCGATAGATGGCAGTGCAAGACCGTAATTCCGTTTTTGCTGATTGAGGATAATTTCGTTTCATGCGTAAGGAAAATGCTTCACAAGTTAACTTTGGAAATATTTGGTAGTTAAACTAGCTCATATAAGAATAATTACGTTATTAATTAAAAGTTTAATTAAACAATTAAAGAAACACAGCTAATATTGAATAAAATGACAGAATAATAATTTACGTTCAAAAATGATACGGAATTTTAATGTTTTATTGAATTTATTTGCGAAAAAAATTATTGTGTTAAATTTGTATTTATTTTTTAACTTAAATAATTCATTTAAAAACTGCAATTTACATCTATTTAATAACTATTATTTTTATATCATTATTAAACTTTTGGCATTAAATATATTTGTCTGTAAAAATGTAATGATTTTTAAAATTATTTTGAAATGACTTTTTTTTAAATTTAATTATTTATTTATTATTATTTATTTTTTTAATTTTGAAACATTAACTCGATATGATTTTTTTTTTTTTTTTTTTTTAATGCAAAGGAAATATAAATTGAAGCTTTGTTAATGTATTTTCCTCTTTGTATTCATTATTTTAGCATATTACATTTTTTGTAACCCTTTACACTCGAATTTTTTTTTCATTCGTATTACCAGCAATTCGAAGCGATTTTAGTGAAAAGATCATATTCACATGTAACGCATTATTTATATTGTTATTCGGTTCGGGTTCGAGTCCCGGCGGTGCCATGGATGTTTGTAGTGGTTCGGAATCCACTTTAAACATTAGGTCGCAGTCTAATAGGATCGTAGAGCGTTTCGGGGGCATTGTTACTCCGCGTCCGTGGCTTATCTTCAAGTTGCACGCGCCCCCTGGGTAATGCAAAGTGAGTAACGTCTGTGCAGCGCTTGCCTTAAGGCATCCAAGACGTCCATGTCTGTTTGCCAGCTGCATTGGAAAAAAAAAAATTTTGCATCGTCTCCGTAGCGGAGCCCTCGAGCTTGATGACAGATTTTAAATGGCTCCGCTCCGGAGCCCTCGAGGACAAAGGGTTAATTATATTGTAAAATATTTTGGCAAAATGTTGTTATCAAGTGAAAGAAAGAAAAAAAAAGAATAATTTGCTGTATTATTATAATGTGGCCTAACGATACACTGCCAATTTATATCTAGTTATCAATTCCCCCTAACAATTGCGTTGCTGTATTAATTTGAAAAATGAGTAGACTCGGGGGAGAATATGACAGAGAATGTTATTTCTACTAACAGCCAGTCACAATGCGCAAACTGTCACATGACAAATTTTAAGTAATACGGTTGGTAACCTCGATACGCCCTCTAATTAATTCCTATTTTGTGTTTGCGATTTTGTTTTTATTTACGAGACTCCAATCGATTTAATAAGATCACCAACCACTCCTTTACTGATGATGATGGCGATTTTGAGAATTTATTGTAAATATAAAAAAGTAATGGTTAAAATAATCTTATTAAAAATAGTAAAATATGAACAATATGAAATTTGATGATCTACTAGTGACCAAATGTCAATGTGAGTAACTAGCTGCTAAGACTGCTGCTGTGCGAATCCGCTGGTGGCGTTGCTGTTAGTCACTGCTTTCAGAAACGAGGAGACTCGATGGCGATTGTTACGATGTTTTTAAAGTATTTCTTCTCGCTACTCAAATTTCCTCGAAATATATATATATATATATACACATGAGGCTAATGGCCGAGTGAGCAGATCTCTATCGCTATTAGGTTTCGGGTTCGAGTCCTGGTGGTACCATAAATGTTTGCAATGGTTTGGGATTCACTTAAACCGTAGGTCCCTGTCTAATATGACTTAAGGCTGCCAAAGACAGACTTTGCAGTGGTGTTATAAATAAACAATGTTTTTGTTTTCATGTTGATTTTTGTGTTCGTGCCTCAACGAGCTCAAAATGCATTCCTTTACTTAAAAAAATGCATGTTTTAGTAAGCTATACCATCAACCAAAGTTTGCCCCATGACTTTAGAACCACCCTGTATGCATAAATCTTTCTCAATAGCTCAACAGCCCTATGGTGGGACAATTTTTTTTTTTTTTTTTTTTTTTTTCTCTTGAAATTTGCAAATTTGTATTGATATAAAAAACTTAGCAATTTGGTTGCTCTCATAGTATAATCCATATGATATACATATATGGATCTTCTTCTTCATTGACGTAACAGCCCCTTGGTGGACCAAAGCCGTCTGAATACTGGCTGATTTCGAAACATGAGATGTTTTATTTTTACGGGATATGGTTGGCAGCCTTAAGTCATATCAGACAGGGACCTACGGTTTAAGTGGATCCCGAACCATTACAAACATTTATGGTACCGCCTGGACTCGAACCCGAAACCTAATAGCGATAGAGATCTGCTCACTCGGTCATTAGCCTCATGTGTATATATATATATTACGAGGAAATTTGATTAGCGAGAAGAGATACTTTAAAAACATCGTAACAATCGCCATCGTGCCTCCTCGTTTTTCAAAGCGGTGACTAACAACAAAGCCACCAGCGGATTCGAACCTCAGCAGTTCAGGCCTCTAGTTACTCACTTTGCCATTTGGCCACGAGTAGATCTATTTAGTTTTATTTTGTTCATATTTTACTATTTTCTTATAAGATTTTTTTACTCGTTATTTTTTTTTTAGATATTATGTACCTTTACGCAAGAACACGTGATTAACAGCAAAATAATACTTATTTAAATAATTCTACAAAATTTTACCCACAGCAAAATATCATTATTTATATTTACAAAATATCATTATTTATATATACATATATATATTATGTACCTTTAAGCAAAATCACGTGATTAACAAACGAATAATACTTATCTAAATAATTCTACAAAAAACTACGTAAAATGTCTTAACTGAAAACGGTGCTTACGTATTAACGGTAACTTGGCGACAGTTGCGCCAATAAAGAGTACACGCGTCAATCGCAGCTACAGATTTGGCGCCAATCTACACTTAAAATTTTTGTTCCAAATAATAAACTATATATGAAACACTTCATTTAAAATCAAAACGCTTTCAAAATATTTTTATTCCAAATAATAAAGATTGGCGAAACTTAAAAACCGCCAAGTCTGTCGCCAAGGTACCGTTAATACGTAAGTACCCTGAAAACTATTATTAAAACGAAAATAAAGAAACCTGGACTAACTGTGATTCTGTTGAAAGATTTCTCATCGCAAAAAAGATGACAATTCTCTTTTGGTATGGATGGGGCCGGCGCAATTCTTCGCAAGAAAAGATCTCGAATAAAGTTCTTGGAATTCTACGAAAAGAATCGAATTTCTTTACTTCGCGCATTCAAAGGTAGAGTCGCCCGAAATATTTTCAAAGCTTCAGTCGCAAGAAACTACTTCAGAAATAACGACATATATAAGAGGAAGAAGAAGAAAAAAAATTCTTTTTTTTCCTCTTAATTCTTTTCCAAACTCAAAAATTTTTCTTATCGTTTTTCTGCTGAGCAAAAAAAAAAAAAAAAAAAAAAAAAAAACTGCTATTCAAAGCAAAGGACGTCATTAGTTTAATATCAGTTTTAATTCGATTGTGGCGCCCTCATTTGAGCGAGTGAAGTACTAACGTACGCGTAAAGACAGGTTTTTGTTATGAGAGAAAAATAATTTTCTTGTTTATTTTCGTTTTGAATCTTTGAAATCTGTTTTCACTTTTTTATTTAAAAAAAAAATTGGAATAAAAAAAATATTCAACCTTTTGAATGATATACTGAGTTGTAACATTTCAGCAAACTAAAAATAAACCTATTTTTTACTATCTCAAATAAAAAAATAAACCAAATAAAAAAAACTAAAAATTAAAATCAAATAAAAACTTTATAACCTTTTAACTTACTAACTTAACTAACTAACTAATTTTAACTTACTAGCTTTTATTTATTTAAATAAAATGGAAATAAAAAAAATATTCAACCTTTGAAATGATATACTGAGTTGTAACATTTCAGCAAACTAAAAATAAACCTATTTTTTACTATCTCAAATAAAAAAATAAACCAAATAAAAAAAACTAAAAACTAAAATCAAATAAAAACTTTATAATCTTTTAACTTACTAACTAACTAATTTTAACTTACTAGCTTTTATTTATTTAAATAAAATGGAAATAAAAAAAATATTCAACCATTGAAATGATATACTGAGTTGTAACATTTCAGCAAGCTAAAAATAAACCTATTTTTTGCTATCTCAAATAAAAAAAATAAACCGAATAAAAAAAAAAAAAAACTAAAATCAAATAAAAACTTTATAACCCTTTAACTTATTAATTTAACTAACTAACTAATTTTAACTTACTAACTTTTTTTTTATTTAAAAAAAATTGGAATAAAAAAAATATTCAACATTTGAAATGATATACTGAGTTGTAACATTTCAGCAAGCTAAAAATAAACCTATTTTTGGCTATCTCAAATAAAAAATTAACCAAATTAAAAAAACTAAAAACTAAAATAAAATAAAGGCATTATAACCTTTTAACTTACTAACTAACTAATTTTAACTGACTAACTTTTTTTTTATTTAAAAAAAAAATTCAACCTTTAAAATGATATACTGAGTTGTAATATTTCAGCAAGCTAAAAATAAACCTATTTTTTGCTATCTCAAATAAAAAATAAACCAAATAAAAAAACTAAAAACTATAAAAACTTTATAAAAGAATTCTGTTTAAAATTAGTGTTTCTAATAATTTAATAATTTTAGTGTTTTAATTAATTTTAATTTTTAATAATAATGTGTATTTTTTAATATAGTTGAAACAATTACTATAAAATAACAATATTTAATATTTTATATTGATAATTTTTTTTTTTAAAGTTACGAACAAAAAGTGTTATTCAAGAAAATTTTTATTTTTACTTTTTTAAATGTAATATGTGAGTGTGAGAAGAAAATATAAATATAATTGTATAAACTATGTTTTTTTTAATTTATTTGTGAATGTTTTAAATTATAAACTAAAATAATGTTATTATTAGATGTGTGTTTTATCATAAAAAGTATGTTAGTGACATTTTATAGCGATAGATAATAATAAATAATAAATAATAATGACTTCTAAAAATAAATAATAAATAAAAGTGACTTAAAATAAATAATAGCGACTTTTTATCATAAAAAAAAGATAAAAAGTCACTATTTTTCCATTTCTGATTAATTGTATGAAACAATCAAATATGTTCATAAATATATATAATATTTTATTGCGTTTTGACATTTTTATGATGTTTATTATGCTATGAAATAAATAATTTTAAAAATATAAAAAAATTATTTATATTTGAGACACATCTGAGCTAAACGTTATGTATCAAACCATGAACGCATGGTTTTTATATAAATTAATCAACCAACTACGTAAATAATTTTTCACGTGCATATTTTTCTCCTAAAATATATTTTTAGTTGATTTAAAATAAATATTTCTCACACCATTTTTTGGAGAAAAATACTGCGAATTATTCTTATTATTATATATATATATATATATAATAATATATATATATATATATATATATATATTATTATATATATATATATATATAATAATATATATATATATATATATATATATATTATATATATATATATATTATTATATAATATTTCATTGACGCGATATTTCAAGTATTATTATGTTTAGGAACTAAAATTCTGATTTTTTTCTAAATTAATGCAACAAAAATTTTTAAAATTCACGTAGAAAGCTTTTATACATAAATACTGACAAACTAAACAACAAAAAAAAATGTTTTCTAGCTATTGTTAATTTTTAAACTTAAGCACAAATTTATTTTCTCTCACTCTAAATCGTAATCGTAACTACCTAAATAAAAACAAATCGTTTGGTATGATTAATTATTAATTCAATAATTATATCGATAATTTCATTAATAACTTCATTAAAAAAATAAACTATTTAATCCCAAATGCTTTTAATATATAAAAAAAATATCAATTTTGAATAAACTAAATAAAAATATTATTTCCGATATTATCTTTTTTTTTTAACCAAACGATGATTCATCTGGTAAATAGATCTCTCAGCGATTAGGTGAACACAAATTCGGAATTCAGAGGGTGAAAAAAATAGTTTGGTGTTATCATTCTTTAAAAGTAGCAGACGATAATTTTATTATTAACTTCAATAAAAAATAAATTATTTAAACCCATTTCATAAAAAAAAATAATAAATAAATAAATAAACTTCTTAATAAATAAAGAAATAACAATTTTGAACAAATTAAATAAAAAAATATTATTTTCGATATTATCTTTTTATCTTTATTTTAAGACAAACAATAATGCGTCTGGTAAATAGATCTCTCGGCGATTAGATGAACACAACACTGTAACCGCCAGAGAGGAAAAAAAAATAGTTTGGTGTTATCATTCTTTAAAAGCAGCAGACGATAATTTTATTTCTATTTCCTATTGATAACTCAAATCGTCTGCGAGCGGAAAATGGACTGGAACCTTAATCATAATCCGCATTTACCAAACGATATTTTCCTGAAAGAGGGCAGCGCCGATCAGGAAAAAAGTACGGCGAGAATCAACTCATCGTCGGCAAACTCGAGTTCATTCCCCGCTGAGCTTAGAGCAACCCCTCCTCGATCTTCTCCTGCCTCCAAGCAGTCTGACTGCCCTTGCTGCTCAACCGCCACCCCTCGCACTATCGTTTGGCACGATGCCAAAGGTGCTCCTCCACTCTGAAACGTCAGAGAGCTTTTAAAATTTCGACCTTGCAGTTGTGCGCGTGCTTTTTTTTTTTTTTTTTTTCTTCCTTCTCATATAGTTTCAAATTTAACAATCTACGGTTTCTTATGTTGATGCAGTTGCTTTCTTAACTGTAACCGGTGTGAGGGGAAAAAATGAGTGTGTAAGAGGTTAAAGGTCAGGTATTGTGGACGATGGAACACAGGTGGCGTTCGATGTCGATCTTGCGATAAAAATAAAATGTTCTAGAAAATTAGTTAGAATACGTCTTTGATGTATTTAAAGTGATTTTCTTTTTTTTTTTTCTATACGAAATTTCCGGGTTCATGATCGTAACTTTTTCATAAATGTAGGAATGATGATCAGGATTCCATAATCAGAACTTTTTTCATAAATATGGAAATGATGACCAAGATTCCATAATCAGAACTTTTTCATAAATGTAGGAATGATTCAGGATTCCATAATCAGAATTTTCTCATAAATGAATGATTCAGGATTCCATAATCAGAACTTTTTCATAAATGTAAGAATGATGATCAGGATTCAAGTAAAACAACTAATTTTTCACGTAAACTTCATCAACAAATTGTTACCTAGGATTACACAAAAAAGGAGTAACAGAATTAATAAATCCTGATCTTTAAGTGCAATTCAAAGATTGATTAATTAACGTGAATTAATTTCTAAGAACAGTGTACTAATATACATTTTAACTGATATTAAATGTTATAATATATATAATAAATTTACGACACTTTATTATGGTAACTTAACGTTGTTGTGATTGATGGTGTAGATGGAGCAATATGATATGGTATTTTCAAAGGTCACTGCACATTTGCGCTTAGCATCGAGGCAAACTTGATTAATTAATATGAATTAACTACCAAAAATAATCTATTAATATATACATTTTAACTGATACTAAATATTATAATAAATAATATGTATATATAATAAATGTATGATATTTTATTATGGTAACTTAACGTTGTCGTGATTGAGGATGTAGGTGGCGCATATGATATAGAATTTTCAAAGGTCACTGCATGTCATTTAAATTTATTATTGTAGCAAGGTAATCTGAACATATCGAGATACTGTTTTAATAGCCGCCGAATCGGCAATTTTTTTTATTCAAATATTTCATTGGTCTGCACTACAACGCATATTAGTGGCAGGAATCGAACCCTCGCTCTCTTGCATATTAACGGAGTTCACTAATACCAGATCGCTGTAAAGAACAGACGAGCAAGCTTCAATGAATAAATTGTATTAATTAATTTAATTTTTAATTTAAATTTATAAATAAAAGCCAATAATTTGAAAAGAAATATTTGCATTAAATTTTCATGTTTTTTTTTTTTTAATACTCTGTGCTGTATTTATATAATTGTGTTTAATTATAATTAATTAAAAGCAGTACGGAAAAAGTACTTAATTGATAATATTAATACAATATAATAAAATATCATTTATATCTCCAATTCAGTATCCTAACTTATTTCATCATTTATACTGTCAATACTGTCAGGTACAAGCACGATAAATCTGAAGACCGGAAAGTCCTCCCGTTGGTTTCAAAGAAGTGGGTAAAAACGAAAAAATCCATTGCATCCCACAATGAATGATTTCAACCCAAATTGTAATTGCAAAATATAGAAGGGGTCAACCATCCTGGTAAAGCTGAATTTGTTACCTTTCCACAGTTCTAGTGTCTTGGCTTGGCTTGGCTTGGTTTGTCGCTCTACGGTCATCTTTTGCACACATTGGGCTAAACAGACCGGCACCTACAGTTTAAAGTGGATTCCGAACCACTACAAACATCCATGGCACCGCCGGGACTCGAACCCGAAACCTGTGGTACTGAGCGCCAGAGCGACAGTTCTAGTGTAGATAGAGTAAAATGTTAAACTGGTTAATCCGTTTTAAAATATCAAACATATAATTTCTTAAAATATCTTTATTGTTGTTATTGTTGTAAAAACAACAATGAAGATATTTTAAGAAATTCTCATAAAAAAAAAAATTAACCGTAATTATACAAATAAATAAAGGTTGTCGCAATAAATAAAATTATAAAACGATTGTAAAATAAATAAATTTTTGAAATAAATTTAATACTGTGAAATAAATTTTTATATTTTTAAAAATAAATTTCAACTTTAATCGTTATTTTATTAATTGGTTTAATCTTATATCTAAATATAAATTAAATTTTATTTAAAAAAAAAATCAGTGCTTTTGAATGACACAACACCTAGTTGTTGTGTCATCATCACCGAAACCAATGAATCGTCCCTCCTTCCTCCACCCCCAACTCCCCTCCACATTCAGCTTAACTGTAACTGATCACTAATTCTATTACAATGTTCGATACTCACCGTACACCTTATAGTGATGGATCGATAATTTCATATAGAGGGGAGATGAGTACATCTTGTCAATCGAATGATAAATGAGCCAGTCCATCACATGTATAAGCAAGGGGCGATATATCCTCCCACCCTTTCTTTTAAAATTGACATGCCTTTACCCACTCTGTCTAATATCACACATTAAATGCATGCAAATTATCAAACGATGGCAGATACTTAAACATGTTACAACTATTAATCAGTTCTTATAATTCATAATGATAAGTTAGAAACAATTTTTAATTAATGTTAATAAAAATTTTAATTTTTTTTAAATTTAACTTTTTAATTTACATTTTAATTTTTATAATAATTTTTATATTGAAAAATGTAGAATTTCAATTAATTTCGATTTTTAAAATAATTTTAACATTGCAAAATTTAGAATTCTGATTAATTTCGATTTTTTTAAATAAATTTTAAATTGCAAAATTTAGAATTCTGATTTATTTCAATTTTTTAAAATAAATTTTACATTGCAAAATTTAAAATTCTGATTTATTTCAATTTTTTAAAATAAATTTTCTATTGCGAAATTTACAATTCTGATTTATTTCGATCTTTTAAAATAAATTTTATATTGTAAAATCTAGAACTCGGATTAATTTTGATTTTTTCAAATAAATTTTATATTGCAAAATTTAGAAATTCTAATTAATTTCGATTTTTTTAAATAATATTTATGTTGCGAAATTTAGGATTCTGATTAATTTCGTTTTTTTAAAATAAATTAAATAATTAATGTCATTATTTCGATTCACAGTGGTTTAATTATTCATAATTAAATGCATACAACTGAAAGTAAAATTTTAAAAATGAAAAAATATATATATATATATATTTTGTTTTTTGAAATTAAGATTTTTTATACAGAAATTATTATTTATTTTAATAAAAAATTTCCAAATTAAATCTTTTATGGCATTTTTTTTTTTTTTTTTTTTTTTTTATATTAAGGAATCTAGTGACTATTATTGCATTCCACCTATGGTACACCAATTATTTAAAATAGGGAACATTAACTTCCGTGGGGAATTTTAGGGGTAGCTACCAACATTTGCTAATTTAAAATCCAGTCCTGCCTAATCTGAAAACTTTCTCCAGATACCCTGACAACCGATACGAAGCACTTTATACAATCACAATATCTATCAAGTTTCCTCGTTTTTGAAAACAGTGGCTACAGCAGACGCCTCCAGCGGATTTGAGCAGATTCCTTGCGTATGTATTGCCACTAAACCATGCGTCGACCTACATGGCATTATTGAACTAGATTTTATTTCATTTGTACCGAAAGATTGTTTATGTATTATGTATATAAGATTTGTAACTATGCTCATATATATATATATATATATATATATATATATATATATTATATTACAAGGAAAAATGAATTAATTAAATATTTTTCAAAGAAAGTTTGCAAATACGTATTGTACAATTGTAACAACAGTAACAAATATATACAATAGTAACAGATAATTCATTCTCGTTTAAGATTAACAAGTGATATGGATGTATAGTATAAATTGTTGTATTATTTAAAGATTTTGACATGTATTTTGCATTAACGACATCAGGATAATAGAAACAGCTTCCTATAGTAAATATTTTGTATGTATACATGTGTGGTATAATGGTATATTTTCAATAGAGGTAATGAAAATAAATGTTTCTAATATTTATTTAATTAATTGTAATGTATAATAAATTGTAAGACAAAATAATAATTTTCTTTCTCTCTCTCTCTTTCTTCCTTTTAAAAAGACAAAATTGAATTTCGATGGTTTGCAGCTCAATATTTGCTACGTATATAGTCATAATGATCAATTTTTGCCTTAAATATGCATTTTTTTAAACACTTCTGAAATGTCGAACAACACATGATTTATTTAATTAACTTTTTTTTTATTATTTTGGAAACATAAGTTCCATAAAGAAAATAAAACACAACTCTCATATTTTGTAATCTTACTACAATCCAAAAAAATAAATTTAACTATCAACTCAATCAAAAATCTGTACTAGTACTACTAGTAGAGTTAGTTTAGTTTTTACTACCACGATGTCGATTAACTCACCATCGATTGATGACTTCATACACATTCTTACTGCACCCCTTTCCACCACCACCCCTCCTCACCCCCCTGCACACACCTGAATCCCACCGGAATCAACCCCCACCGTACACTAGCGACACTCAGCGGTGGAAAAGCTCACTAGCGGCGATTAAATGGAAAAGTCCCCTTTTCTTCCCGCCACCTCCGCCTCCCGCGGCGGTAGTAGGATCGTCCACACAGCTTCCGCCTGTGACGTCACACGCCGGTTGAGTAAGTCCTCTCCCCACGGCGCAGTTGCCTTGCCGGATCAGATGGACGCGAAACACCGTCGCGTGTGCTAGCAGATTAGACTAGTCTCGTGTC
This sequence comes from Caerostris darwini, assembly GCA_021605075.1. Lineage (NCBI taxonomy): Eukaryota > Metazoa > Arthropoda > Arachnida > Araneae > Araneidae > Caerostris > Caerostris darwini. Next base: position 95,517 of record BPLQ01012070.1, on the reverse strand, counting down.
CGGCCACTAGGTTTCGGAGTGGTTATATATACATCCAGCAAGACGCGATGCTGGTGACTTGCAGAGTGGCTGTTCGGGATGGAAAGTAGTGGTGCTGACTGACTTCGAATGTTTTTGTGTTTGTCATCATCATTATCGTTTGGTGCTGAATGTAGAACGAACTAGCAGGAGTGTTTTTGTTGTTGTTGTCGTCGTCGTCTTCGTTCGTCCCCCAGCAAATTTTATTTTACTTTTTTTTTTTCGAAAAAAAAAAATAAAAAAACCGCAGGAGTCGCTGTGGTTTTCAAAACTGTGATTCTGAAAGGTGGTTTTCACTGTGACATGCTGAGGTATTTAACGCACAAATTTCGCACGCAGTCTCTCAATGAAAGCGAAACGTACCATGTCAAGGTAAGAATCATTAACTTTGAATTTATGTGTTTGCATGGCAAGTCAACTGTCACGTTTTTCCCTTTTTGGGGATTTATTTTTATTTTTAAATATCAGATATGCTGATTTTTATTTATTTAATTTTTCATATGATTATTTAGAAACAGATTAAAATTTTTCTTATTCTTTTTCGAAAGTTTCAGAAAAATTCGAATATGTATATATATATATGGTATTTTATGCGCTTTCGAAAGCAAAAATACTGAATTGGAACTTTTCGTTCTTGCATTAGAAATATATCAAAACTTCGTTATCGTTTCATGATTCGCAAGTTGTAAGCGTATAATGTCATCTCCCTTACCCTCTCATTATATATTGTAGTTGCAAATTATCAACTAAATGCAAATTTTTATCATTGCATTTAAAAAAATCTCGCTAAGGAGAAAAAAAAATAGTTTGATTTTGGCAATTTAGAATTTTTGGAAGCGTGCTTTGGCTGAATTGCAGGAAAGTTCGAACTAATGATGACTTTCGAATCTGCTGAATTGAACATCGTATTTCAAAAGTCAGGAAAGTTTGCGATCCTATAGTTTCAGAAAAATTCGAGTATATATATAGTATTTTGTGCGATTTCGAACGCAAAAATAATGAATTGAAACTTTTTGTTCTTGCATTGGAAATAATCACCAGAAAACTTCGTTATCGTCCCTTCCTCTCTTATTATACATTTATAGAGGTTTGAGAATTGCCAGTAAAGTGAAAACGATGATTTGGATAATTTCAAATGCAAATTTTTATCGTTGCATTTAAAAAATCTCGCAAATGATGGTCGAAAAAAAAAATCGTTTCATTTTGGCAATTTAGAATTTTTGGAAGCGTGCTTTGGCAGAAATTGCAGGAAAGTTCGAACTAATGATAACTTTCGAAACTCGAGACTGCTGAATTGAACATCGTATCTCAAAAGTGAGGAAAATTTGCATTTGCGATCCTGTAGTTTCAGAAAAATTCGGGCATATATATAGTATTTTGTGCGCTTTCAGACGCAAAAATACTGAATTGGAACATTTTGTTCTTGCATCAGAAAACTTCGTTATCGTTTTCGAGTCGCAAGTTTTAAGCATGAAATGACATCTCCCTTCCTCCTCTTATTATGCATTATAGTGACTTGAGAATTTGCCAGTGAAGGTGAAAAAGTTAATTTGGAAATTTTCAAATACAAATTATCAACTAAATACAAGTTTTTATCGTTGCATTTAAAAACTCTCGCGAATGATAGGAAAATAAAACCGTTTTATTTGCAATTTTGGAATTTTTTAGTGACGTTCATTGGTTCAAATTGTATTGAATTAATATCGTATCTCAAAAGTCAGAAAAATGCGCATTTGCAATCCGAAATTTTTCGTTGTGACTTGTCTTTTTACTTTCGCACACGAACGTTAGGAATTTAGACAAGTCACGATTTCGAACGCAAAAATGGTAACTGGTAACTTTCTTCCATTTAGTTACGTGATATAGTAAAAAATCATACAATTTTTCGACATTGGAATTTTTTAACATTAGTCTCCAAGTTTGTTTTATGAATTTAAACGAAAAAATTTCTTATCATTCACATTAATGATAAGTGTTTTTGAAAAAAAATTCGAATTAACGATAAGAGGTTTTCCAAAATCGAACATTTTTTTTGTTCCAGTCGAATTCTGGAATGTTGTAGTCAAAAATATATATATTATTCACGATTTTTAATTTTCAAATTTTTCTTATGAGCCATTTTTCGAATGAATTTTCATTTTCATTCTTTTTGACATTTTTCGAATATTTCCGAAGAATCTTAGAATTATACGACGAGTTGTTCGAATCGAAAACGAACAACATTTTAGAATTGTGTTTTCTGCTTTAAACTTTGACCTGATTTTAAATGCTCAAGTTTGTCAAAAATATTTGGATCGTAGAATCGTTTAAAACTAGTTAAGGAAGTGGACTTGACTTACTAAATTTATTTCAATTAAATATTCTTCACATCTAACATTGTTTGTTAGTCTTAAAGTGTGAAGATATTTTGCAATGATTTGAAACGGGTTATGCTAATTGTCATTGTAGAATTATTCGACCGTTCTAGATTATTGTTCGCAATAGAATAATCTTAAGACGATAATAGAATAATTCGAAATTCTTGAAACTATATGTATTTATAATATAAAAATAGGGGCGATTAAAAAAATTTTTGAAATAATCATATTTTCCGAATAAATTATCTTAAAATGACACATTGATGTATGTAACGAAAATGAATTCCGAGAATGATCTATTATATTCGAATTATCTGCGGCTTAGAATCTTCGAAAGCGATTTATAAGTTTGTATTGTTTAGTTATTCAGTACTTTATAGTATAATAGTATCAAACTGTTGTCAGAAATAATAGTCTTGTTGGCAGCTTGGAAATGTGTTCACGAAAACTCCTCTTAAGTAATTTTAACTCCTCCTAAAATTAAGCGCGTGTATGAAATAATCTACAAAATAATTTTGAAAAAAGTACGTACGAAAACTTTTGATCTGTTTCTTATTAACTTCGCAGTGCAAAAGGTTATCAGAATTCGAAATTCTTGAAAATTTTATATATATATATATATATATTATAAACATAGTGGTGATTAAAAAAAGCAAAGTTTGAAATAATCATATTTTTCGAATAAATTGTCTTAAAAATAACACATTGATGTATGTGGCACAAAGAATTCCAAGAAAAATCGAATTAGCTATGATTTAGAATTTTCTGAAGTTAATTTAAGTTAGTACTGTTTAGTTATTCTATACTTTATAGTATAATAGTATCAAATTGTTGTCAGAAATGATGGTTCTTGTTGGCAGCTTGGAAATGTGTGGACGAAAACTCCTCTTAAGTAATCATAACTTCTCCTAATAATTTTGAAATAAAGTACATACTTTGTACGTTAAAATACGTATGTAAACTTTTGATGTGTTACTTTTTATTAACTTTGTTAATATTTCAAATTCTGATTATCGATTTTTGAATACTTTTGAAAGGTGATACATTTGAACAAAAAGTCTACCTTTTTCAACGATGAACAGTTGCTTTGAATCGAGCGATCTCAAAATGAGTTGAAATTTATTCGAAATTTATATTCGCTTTGAATTGAAAAAAAAAAATTTCAAAATAAAATGAAACCTGATTATTCTCATTTTTAACTACTTTGAAGTGGAACAATTTTGTAATGTTAGAATTTTCAGATCGTGCATTTACAGATGAATTATTCTTAATTTTTCGCCAGTTATTATAAATCGCGTCTTTATTCAGTGATGTGATTTGTTTCAAAATTTTAATGTACCAATTATTTTTAATATTTTGTTCAAACAACGTGAATAGCAGTTTTAAGAAATAAAATTTATTGTACTGATTAAGTACATTTTCCAGGTATATAAATTGCCACAATAGAATAAAAATATTTATGGACGTTCGTATTTCTTATAGTAATGGTTTGAAATTCTTAAATAACTGTAACCGAAACATTGTTTTGCAGTGAAAGTTAATGAACGCAAAGCATTAGGTTTCTAGATAAATTTCGATATTCGATGGAAGATTTTAATTATTTTAATGTTCCTCTTTGTCAGTAGACTGGAAATTTTTCTTATCGATTTAATTTTCGAGAGTTTACAATTTATATATTGTTTACGATAAATCCGTGGGAGCGTTTAAAATATTTCGAGCGTTCCAAAATTCTTTTTCGAAATCATAGATGTAGTTTAAAATAAAAAAAATGTCCATCAATTTTCTATGAGTACGTAAAAAGGTCTTAAATGAACTTAAAAACAGTTTTTCAAATTTAAAAAATAAAAAAAGGACTTGCAAATTTTGTTCTATTTTTGTGTTGAATTGTGTACCATTGCTGCATAATGTAAATAGCATTGATTTGTACTGTGAATTTGAACATTTTTGCAATATTTTTCATTCTTTCATGAAAAAAATCGTGAATATTTGGAACTTCAGATACAAAACACACATTTGCATCTCCCTGCCCATCTTTTATTTGAGTAACTATTAAATTATTAGAATTTATAATTCATGGAATAGAAAAGAATTTTCAGAATAATTGAGATTGTATAAAGATTTTCAATAGCATTCAAAATAATATATTTTTTTAAATTCAGAATTCTAAATATTTTTGTTTTCTCTTCGATTATCTTTTTGCATCTGGTTTTTATTTACATATTTAAAATAATGATTTTTAATGAAATTTTTTAAAAATTCAGAATTTTAAAATATTTTTTGTTCTCTTTGATAATCGTCTGCATCTGATTTTTATTTACATATTTAAAAGAACTAATTTTTAACGATTTTAAAAGAATGATTTTTGAATTCGATTTTTAACGAAATTATTTTTTAATTCAGAATTCTAAATATTTTTTCTCGTCGATAATCGTCTGCATCTGGTTTTTTTATTTACATATTTAAAAGAACGATTCTTCTCGGAATAGAGTTGAGTTGGGGAGTTTAAGATCAATTGGAACGTTTTGAGGATTTAATGTTTCGTCCGTTTTGGACGCGCAATCGATTTATTGAGTTTCTGATGTCTTGACTGCTGTAAATCTGTCGATAAACTCTTTTATTCTTCATCTCATATCGTTCGAAATCGTTGGTTAAATGGCGAGCATAAACGATGACAATCCATCAAGAGCGTTATCGTCTGCTTTTTCTTAATGAAGAAGTGAAACGAATTGGGTTACGATTGCACGATTAGATTTGGAGCAAGAGGAAATGAAACGTTGCTCTGATACTTTGTTTCGAACGTCATTAATACTTGTCATTTGGAAATTTCGAACAAATTTTGTTCTAATGTAACGGAAATTCGTTTTTTAAAAATTAATATAATTCCTCTTTAAAAAAAAAATCAAGTAATCTTTCTATTGTTAAATTATTTAATACACAAAATTAAATTGAATCGTTTACTGTAAGTAATATGGATGAAAATTAAATACTTATGTCATACAAGGAAAGATTCGAAGGTCTTTTTTTTTTCTCTCTCTCTCCTTCTCGCTGTCTCTGGGAGACCTTGTGATTTAATTGCTTTCTTGCATAATTAATTAGGAATGCTTGACAATTTTTTTAATCGTATTTCATCCGTATGTGTTTTTATTTCCATTTTTAATGAGCTTTCTATTTTAAATGCTTTAAGATTATGATTTTGAAGTGAGGTTTTGTTTTTCCTCATACAGTAGCAGATATCTTAAATCGGTGTTTTGCATATATTATAAATGTTTGAGAAAATTAAAGGCTAAAATAATTTTGTACTTTTGTATTTTCTTTTAGAAAAAATTATTGCAAATTTGTATTTTAAATGATGGTGTTATATGGTATTTAGACGAACTTTTTTTTTCCTGGCATTTTTTTTTTTTTTTTTTTTTTCACTTAGGCATTAGTTGTAAATTATAGTAATATAACCTATGTGGTGAACGTTTGGAAAATTATTTGAAGAGTATAAAATTATATGTATAATTTTTTTCAATTACTTTTGTTTAAGGAAAAAAAAATATTTTAAAGAAAAAATTTTTTAAATTTTTTAAAGAAAGTTTAAATTTTAAGTGGCAACATGTATATATTTTATATCGGAATGGATATTTATGATTTTATCTTAAATATTTTTCGTTTTATTCTACAATAGAATATTGGTTTTTTTTCTTTTGTGGAATTATTTTTCACCGATCATAAATATTTAGAAAATATTAAATGTAATATATCCGTTAAGATAATGCATGATATATAAGCAAAAATGTTTGTGTTCTGAAATATGAGTGTGAGTTATTTTCCATTTAATAACGATTTTTTCATCATTTACTATTTTCCTTAATCTTAATCGAATTATGTGTTTTGTTTTAAATAATATTTAAAATAAATTGAATATATATTTGAAAAATCATCGTTTTTAATGAAGTAATAAGTTTAAAAAATAAGTTATAAGTTGTATATTTATGATTTACGGTTAAATATTTATTTTATTCTGAAATATATTATTATTTTTTTGTTCTTTTGTTGTATTCTTTTTCACCCATCATAAATAGTTATAAAAATATTAAATATAATATACAAGTTAAGATAATGTATGATATATAAGCAGAAATATTTATGTTCTAAAATATAAGTATGCATTATTTTTCACTTAATAACAATTTTTCCATCGTTTACCATTTTCCTCAATCGTAATCGAATTATCTTAAATATTATTAAAAACAAAACACATAAATTGAATATATATTAAATAAAATAATTCTCTTTTATAGAATATATTCTTAGGTTCGTTAAATAAATTTGAAATAGCAGCGATATTCTTTAATAATGGGTTATTGTTATGTGCTATATTTTTAATTTTTTTCAAAACTGGTTGATCAAAAGGCGTGGATAGTTCTTCGGTAGTGAATAATTCCCTACTCGTCGTTGTATAATAATCCAATTTGCTATTCCAATTGTCTGTGTTTTTATTTAACGTTGTTAGTTCGTTACTATGCTATTCAGTAAATTACTATTTAATTCCAAGGTTACTGGCTACTGTTTCAACTTTTTAGCTATTTGATTTTTTTTTTTAAAGTAATTTATTCAAACGTGATTTTGTACATTACCGTAAGAAACTTATTTGCAATATTATATGGGTTTTGTTTTTTAATTTTTTGTGTAGGCTATTTATTATGGATATGCTTTATTTCATTTCGTTTTTCTTTAAAGTAAGAATATTTATACAATTCATTTTTGATTTTGATTTATAAAATTTTACAATTTCGGCTTTATAATTTTTGTTGTGAGCTATTAACATTTTTTTTTTCTCTTGCAAATATGGCAATATTCTACTTTATTTTAAAAAGTCAATTGTAGTTTCAAATTACTTTAAACATTATTTATTCGGATACGATTTTATTGCTATGTAGAACTTTATTTGCAATATATTTGTTGATTCACTTTGTAGTGAAAGGTATTCGATCGTCTTCGATTTGATTGGAATTAGTCGATTCGATCGTCTTCGATTTGATTGGAATTAGTCGATTCGATCGATTTGATTGGAATTAGTCGATTCGATCGTCTTCGATTTGATTGAATTAGTCGATTCGATCGTCTTCGATTTGATTGGAATTAGTCGATTCGATCGTCTTCGATTTGATTGGAATTAGTCGATTCGATCGTCTTCGATTTGATTGAATTAATCAAATCGATTACGATCGTCTTCGATTTGATTGGAATTAGTCGATTCGATCGTCTTCGATTTGATTGGAATTAGTCGATTTCGATTTGATTGAATTAGTCGATTCGATCGTGTTCGATTTGATTGGAATTCGTCGATTCGATCGTCTTCGATTTGATTGAATTAGTCGATTGATCGTCTTCGATTTGATTGGAATTAGTCGATTCGATCGTCTTATTTGATTGGAATTAGTCGATCGATCGTCTTCGATTTGATTGGAATTAGTCGAATCGATCGTCTTCGATTTGATTGGAATTAGTCGACTCGATCGTCTTCGATTTGATTGAATTAGTCGACCTCGATCGTCTTCGATTTGATTGGAATTAGTCGACTCGATCGTCTTCGATTTGATTGGAATTAGTCGATTCGATCGTCTTCGATTTGATTGGAATTAGTCGACTCGATCGTTTTCGATTTGATTGGAATTATTCGATTCGATTATCTTAATTTTTCTCACCATGATTTGAATAAACTTCATATTAATTTATTTTCGCTTTGATTTATATAAAAATAAGCTATAAATACATATTTGAAAATATTTTGTTTATTTCGACATAATAGACTTATTTTTATAATTAATTCTTTACCTTTTTATCACAAATTATGCATACGTAAGAATTAATAGATTTATTTAGCTTACTTTATATTTGAATGTTTTTATGTTATTGTATTAAACTTTAAATAGAAAAAAGTGCAAAACAAAACCTGTTGTGTATGTTATTTATTAGGTTAATTGTAGGTAATTTAATTTCGTTTTTATTAAAAAAAACTTAACGTCAACATTTAATTTATTGGTTTTTGCATTAATTTATTGAAAAATACTTATTTTGGGTAATTTTCGTCTTAACTTTCGTCTGATAATTGCTTTTTCTTTTTACTTCCTCATTAACTACTAATAGTTAATCCGATAGTTGAGTTTTGTAATCGTCATCGTTTGAGGAAATAGCGATTTTTTATGACGCGTAATTTGCATAATATGTAAATAATGAATAATTTTCAATAAGGAAAAATTCTATCTTTTTATCTACGATGTGTAATTTAGTTAAGTTCAATTTCAAGCTCCAATAAAAATAAGTACGTGAAATTGATTTTTGTGTTTGGGTATTGAAATCGTGCGAAATTTGAAAAGAAATTTCACGGAAAGTGGCCGAGTGGCTGGCGCTCGGCACCACAGGTTTCGGGTCCGAGTCCTGGCGGTGCCATGGATGTTTCTAGTGGTTCGGAATCCACTTTATTGGTAGGTACCGGTCTAACAGGATCGTTAGGCCGTTGCGGGTGTATTGTTACTTCGCGTCCGTAGCTTTTCTTCAAGCTACACGCACCTCCTGGGTAGTGCTAAGTGAGTAACGTCGGTGCAGTGCTTACCTTAAGGCATCCAAGACAACTGTCTAAGTGTTTGACAGCTGCATTAGAAAAAAAAAACTTGTGGGTTATTTTAAATTAATTATAACCCAATTTTCATTTTATTTCACGATTAAATTTATTTTGCGTTTTACGATTGATTAATGTCTAATTATTTAATTTTGATCATTTGCGTTTAAATTTTTCAATAAATGATTTTTTTATACAAATTTTAGGTCGACTTTTAAAACATCTAGGCTGAATTTTTAGATTAAATTAAATTTTTCTAGTTGAGATATGATTAAAAATGAATTATAATGATTTATTTTAGGCTTTTCTTGTATATTATTTATTAGATACATGTATAATTCGTCATTAGCTTCGATAATTTCACAAATGGGTTTCGTTTAATAAATGTGATACCAATATTTTGAAATTTGAATGTTTTTGAATCTGGACATTTAAGTCCTAGTCGTTTCGCTTTGTCAAGTAACATTTATTTCCGGACTTAAAATCTTTTAAATTGTACTATTTAATAAATATTACCTTACAAATTATAGGGCCTGAATGGTCGAGTGGCTAGCGCTCTGGCGCTCGGCACCACATGTTTCGGGTTCGAGTCCCGGCGGTGCCATGGATGTTTGTAATGGTTGGGAATCCACTTTAAACGGTAGGTCCCGTTCCTAATAGGATCGTAGAGCGTTGCGGGGGCATTGTTACTCCGCGTCCGTGGCGTATCTTCAAGTTACACGCGCCCCTTGGGTAATGCAAAGTGAGTAACGTCTGTGCAGCGCTTGCTTTAAGGCATCCAAGACCAAGCTGTCTAAATGTTTGCCAGCTGCATTAGAAAGAAAGAAAAAAAAAAACCTTACAAATTATTGCATAATCGTTTAAAATCACGGGCTGTCATTTTAGACGATTTGAGTGAACTGTTACACGTGAATTACCAGAAATGGTGGAACAAATTCGGGCAATTCATAATACAATAGTGGAGGACAATAGCTCCTCCTTCGATCTGCCGCGGCCTGGTGGCCAATTAGCTAGCGCTCTGGCCCTTGGTAGCACGGGCTCCAGGTTCGAATCCTGGCGGTGGCATGGATGTTTGTGAGTGGTTCGTAATCCAAATTGTAGGTCCCGGTCTGTTTAGCCCTTGTGTGCGCAAGATGACCATAGAGAGACAAACCAAACTAATCTTCCATATGCATTCTTTTAATTTGCACTTTAGCCAACACACTTTACTAATATACGATTGGCTGCGTTGGTTTTTTTCAGCACGTTTAACGTTAACGTAAGTCAGCTTTGTTGATATAGTTTAACATACCTTCACTAGTTCATACTGGATTGTGCTGATTTTGCTATTAGTTTTTAATGAATTAACGTCAGGTGTTTTTTTTTTTTTTTTTTTTTTTTAAAGAAAAAAAATTGCGTGTCTAAATGTGTATTTATTTAAGTTCATAAAAACAGTGCACATATTTTACATATATTTTCATGTTTATCATTAACATTTACGTATATTTTAAAGCTACGATATCATGTTATCGTATCATCTCTTATATCAAAAGTCGATGAACTGATCGGCTATCTATTAATATTTCTCGATAAGCACAAGCGGAGGCTGTTTTGTCATTTGTGTTGCATTAAAAGTAATTTTTCGTATGAAAAAAAAAAAATTATATGTACATATGAATCGTTCAGAGAGTTTATGAATGATACGAATCACTTAAATGACAGGAATAGCTTTCTTCTATAATTATTAATGGAAAATCAATTTTTTTTCTAAGAAAGAAAAAAAATAAGCTATTTCTTGTATTTCTAACGATTGATCTGCCTTAAAATTTTAATGTAATTCACAGTACAGTGAAAAATTTTTAGTTCCGTTTAATATAGTTCGAATGAAAAAGAATCAGTTTATAAGAGAACCCGATATCTAACCGAATCTGTGTTATTACTTCCCTAAACTAAATATGGTTATCAATATATAGAAAATGTTTGTCACTATTTCCCACTTTTTTTTTATAAATATAATTTCTAAATTAATATTGATTTCCTATTAATGATTATAAAGAAAAGATATTCGTGTCACTTCAGTGATTCGTATCATTTATAAATTTTTTGAACGATTCATATGTACATATAAACTTTTTATTCGTACGAAAAAGTAATTCTCATGAAACACAAGTGATATAAATAGCGTCAACTTGTGCGTATCGATTTTTTTTTTTTAACTTCCATTAAAAGAATATGGTACTTTATATTGTTAAAATTAAGTCGATAATTTTTATTCAAACCCAGAAACATTTTTAAACTCGACAGAAATCCTGTTTGTTATGTTATTTCTGTTTCATTAGAATTATTTTTACGTATCAAAAACCAAAGAGTTTATATGTGCATATGAATCGCTCAAAAAATTTATATGAATGATACGAATCACTGAAATAACACAAATAGATTTTAAAATCATCCGTTATTAAACGAGTACCTTTCTACGCAGTTATATTGTGACAAATATAAAAGGTATTAAATATTTTCATTTAGTCGTTTAAGAAATAATTTTTTTTAAAAAATAATCGTTTTCGAAATTGCTGATTAGTGGAACATTGGATAAATATTCGAATTTTAGAATTAGTGAACGATCTTAAGTACGAATGAATGCATTCATATGTCCTTGTACCTCTATGATCTTTGGTACGAATGACTCGAATTCGTTCTACCATTTCTGGTAGTTCACATGTAACAGTCCGCTCAAAATTGTCACAACTGAATTACTTCCTTTTAAAAGTTAAATCAAGCGAATTGAAAACGTGAATATATCACTTTAACGACTGGAAACGTAATAAAAAAAAAAGTTTCGAATATTTATGATTGGTTGACTCTGCAGTGAAATTCTTCCGTGACATGAAATGACAGCATTATTAGTCGTGGCGGGTCGTGATCTCTCGAACATATTCGAATTAACATGCAAATGTCAGAACACCGGAAATGCCATAAGGTATTTTTTCCCATATGACACTCAAATACCTCCAAAGCGGCCTGATGGCCAATTGGTTAGCTCTCTGGATTTTGTTACCACAGGCTTCAGGTTCAAATCTTGGCGGTGGCATGGAGGTCTGTTAGTCCGCGGAATCCACGTTAAACCGTAGGTCCCGGTCTGATATGGTGCAGAGCGTTGGGCGTAGGGCTGACAACCTTACCCCCTTAAAAACAATTGGCTAGCGCTTTGGCCTTTGGCACCACAGGCTTCAGATTCAAATCTCGGCGGTGGCATGGATGTTTGTTAGTGATTCGGAATCCACGTTAAACTGTGTGTTCCAGTCTAATATGGTGCAGAGCGTTGGGCGTAGGGCTGATTAAAAAAAAAAAGGGAAACATCTCTCGTCTCGAAATCTGCCAATAGGCAGACGGCCTTTTGGCGTATGGGGCTGTTGCGCCGATGATAATGATGATAGTTTTGGGATTAACCGTAGGACAAAAACAGATAGTTTTACAGGGTTTTTCCACATTGATCCAATATGCCATTGTAGGGCAATTCTGTTTAAATGTGCTCTACTCATCGTTCGTCGGTGGTCTCTTCGTTACATGCATAATACACGAAGCCCACCGATGTTTAAAAAGGTGTAATTTTTTATTTTAACAAATCGTGCTGTAGTACCTATTTTCCTGACCTTGCTCCACCTTATTACATTGTAATTCAGTATGAAGGTAACCAAGTTAACCAGTTAAATAATAATTCGTACTATATGTATATGCCTGATTGCCGAATGACTAGGGTAGGGCTTCGAGTTCGCATGTATGTTTGTGGTTCGGAATCTACGTTAAATTGGGCTAATTAGACCGGAACCTACAAAGTGTGCACAAAATGACCGTAGAGCGACAAACCAAATCAAATACCCCTAAAAGTTATCCTGGAATCCTCCTGTTATCATAAACCTATAGACTCTTTGTCGTATATATATATATAGGAAGATGACGTTACTGGTGAGATAAAGTTAATTTTTTTTTTCTTTTTTCCTAATGCAACTGGCAATATAGACCGTGACTTTTATGCCATAAGGACTGCACCGACGTTACTCACTTTGCATTACCCAGGAGGCGCGTGTAACTTGAATATAAGCCATGGACACTGAGTAACAATGCCCCCGCAACGCTCTACGATCCTATGAGTCCGAGATCTACGGTTTAAAGTGGATTCCGAACCACTACAAACACCCATGACGACGCCGGGATTCGAACCCGATACCTGTGGTACCGAGCGCCAGAGCGCTAGCCACTCGGCCATCAGGCCCCTTGAGGAAGAAATACTATTTTATATTTTTTATTAGGAATGCAATTTTTTTTTCTTCTCATTGCCGGCTTGCTGGCCGATTGTCTAGCTCTCTGGCCTTTTGGTTCCAGAGACCTCAGGTTCGAATCCTGGCGATGACATGGATGTTTGTGAGTGGTTCGGAATTCACGTTAATCTATAGGTCCCGATATAATTAGCCTAAAGTGTATAAAAATGACAGTAGAGCAACAAATCAAACCATTGCTGGGTTTATTAAGAGCCTGTATTCATTTTATTGTATAATGATCATCATCAATAGCACGCAGCTGAGTGTAGGCCATGACTTTCCTTTGAAGTGATTCCTCTGGGTGACTAGGTCCACCAATTCTTAACCTTTAGTAGAGCAAAATCTTCTTCAACTGCGTCTATCCATCGCAACTTCGGTCGTCCTCTTCCTCTTTGTCCCCGTGGCTTTGCCAAAACAAGCCTTTTTACAGGGTTTAAATCATTCATTCTAAATACACGAGCAGCCCATTTAATCTATTGACCTTAATTAATTTTATATCTGGATCTTTATAGCATTTATAAATTTCTCTTCTGTCTTCTCTTTGTCTGTCTGTAAAATGTCTTCTCTAACAATCACTTTTCCTAACACCTCCAAGAACAGCCCTTAAAATCTTCCGCTAAAAATTGTATAATTGATAAAACATTAATTTAAAATAAATAAATTTATTTATTTATAAATATATAACGCAATAAATTAATTACCATAAGAACTTATCTATAAAAACGATTTTATTTAACATTTAATTTATTTTTTTATTATAGTTGTCGCTATATCAGCACTATGTTCAGTAAATATTAATAAATGAATATATTCTGATGTAAATTATATATAAAATTATATAAGTAAAAAAATAAATATTTAATTAAATTTAACAAAAAAAAAATATATAAATTTGCTGTAATTTCTTAATAAAATTAAAAACTAAACATTCTATAAACAAAACAAAACAAAAAAACTGTAAATAACTTTATCAAAAATGTGTATCGTTTGCAACCTTGAGTTGTTGCCAACACAATGTACATTGAATTGAAACATTTACGTCAAGATGACGTCACTTTTTTAATCAGCGAATGAATATTAAGTGTTGTTTCAGGAAATATGAATTCTCAAATCAACGACGAAAAAAGAATGTTTTAAGCCTCATATTTCATGCAGCATTTTCTGTTTATAGAATTCTAAGGAATAATAATGAAAAAAGAATATTCAGTTTTTGTTGTTTTTAGAACGATAAATCAAAATCTTTTTTCCTTCGTTGAATGAATAATTTCTGAAGCTGACGATTTTTAGCAACTTTAGAAGTTCGAAAATGTTTATTCATGAGCAAACAATACCGAGAGTGGCAAGTTTATGATTAGGTCAAGTTCAATGTTTGCAAATTTATCAGTCAACCATGTTTTATTACTTGTGTTTGTAACATGTGTGAAAAGTTCCATTAAAAAATGGCTGACAAGTTTCTTTTATTGCTTATAGGCGTAATAGTAGGTAGAAATTACTCCACATACTGTGTTACGTTGCTGAGGTGGATGACTTTGTTCCATTCTAAAACCAAACGATTATTTTTATTTTTGCAAACGATGTGATAAAAGGGTCATCTACCGAATGATCGTGCGTAAAGATAAGGCACGATATATTCACCTACGCGCAGTTTGGAATTGTTTTGTAATGAATCGTGTATTTGGCACTCAGCAGTGTTTTATCCCCCCCACTTCGAAAGAGAAAGTGAATAAAAAAAAATGATAGAGAAAAGTTACGACTCAATTTCTTGAAGTTGTCGTTTAGTAAAGTGACTGTTGAAATCTTGAGATTAATTCTTTTGTTCTAGAACTTGAATGTTAAAAGTTGAATAGCGAAAAAAACGTTCCGATGTAAATTATTCTTTTTTAGAATAGGAACACAACGGCATTGTTCTTAAAATGTTAATGAAAACATCTACGTTAAATAATTTTTTTAAAAAACGTAAAAGAAAATGATATGCAAACGATTTTTTTAAAAAAGAATTTTAAAAATATATAATTCTTCTATATTAATTTATTTTTCTATATTTATTTTTGTTCTAAAATTTGAATGTTAAATTTGAAAAGCAAAAAACGTTCTATGTAAATTATTCTTTTTTTTTTTTTTTAATTAGAACACAACCGCATTGTTCTTAAATTCTATTAATGTAAACATCTACGTTAAAGAATTAGAAAAAGAAATAATAGTATGCAAACGATTTCTTTAAAAGAATTTTAAAAATATATAATTTTTCCCGTGAAATAAAATTATTCAGACATGTTTTAAATAAATTCGTTAAATGACGTAATTCAGTAACCTTTTCTGTAACCGTAACCTGGCAAGTTTCTTCTGTTTATGTAAATTTTGTGTACTTGAAGATAAATATTATATAAATATATACTTAATAGAAATGAAAAAAAAAATTTTTTTTTCTTCTTATCTTTTAAATTAAAATCTTATTTTTTTGAGAGAAAAAAAGCTTTTTAAATTGAATAATTTTTTTTATTTTTATAATTGTATTTTTTAAACGAAATTGTTTTCTATAATAAATATAACTTAATAAGGTATTTGCTATGATTTTTTTAACTTAATCATATTGTATTTATATTTTTATTCACCGTCATTTAATCGTCCAACGAATATTGAAGTATATTATTAGAGTAAAAAAAAAAAAATAAAAGAATTTCGAAATTTATTCTTTTTGAATTTACACATGGCATAAGAATTCTAAAAATTTGAAATGTATTATTGCCTTAATTATTCAACAATTTTTAGAATTATATATATATATTTAAATCTATTTTATATTGACAGCAATAGGTTTTTTTTTTTTTTTTTTATCCCATTTGGTAGACAGGAACTTTCTGACCAAGGTCAGGAACCCGTGTGGTTTCATGGAAGGAGGGAAGGGGGTGCAGCTTCTGTTGTGATGGAGCACCCGTAGGTGACTGGACTCCGTGACGTTGAAGAAGGAGGGCAGTGTTTTTCGGGAGAAGTTTTTATGGGGAGCTACTCCGCATTTGTGTATCGTTTGGGAGAAAACTCGGAAACTCCCACCAGGTAGTCCAACTAACGAGGCAAGATGCTGAACATCACAAACGCCATAGAGTATCCTTGTTTTTTGAAACAGTGCCCACAACAAAGTCACCAGCGGATTGAAACCACCCTGATGCCCGCGCGTTGTCACGAGTCGACGATAATAATATATATTTTTTGATTTTGTTCCAATGCAGCTGGCAAACACTTAGACAGCTTGGTCTTGGATGCCTTAAGGCAAGCGCTGCACAGACGTTACTCACTTTGCATTACCCAGCGGGCGCCTGTAACTTGAAGATACGGACGCAGAATAACAATGCCCCCGCAACGCTCTACGATCCTATTAGGACCGGGACCTACGGTTTAAAGTGGATTCCGAACCACTACAAACATCCATGGCACCGTCGGGACTCGAACCCGAAACCTGTGGTTCCGAGCGCTAGAGCGCTAGCCACTCGGCCATTCAGGCCGCTAATAATATATTATTTTGAGTGCTATTTTCTCTTTAGCATATCGACCTGTGCGATTTATGTAATATTTATTAAGCAATTTTATTATTTAAAAAAAAAAAAAATCTCCGATTTGTTATTACACAGACAACGTCTTCGTTGTAGGATTTGTAGTAATATCTTTTAACTAAATTTTTCTTTTGATTAATATTTTTTTTTAAACTACTTTGGAATCAGAAGTTAACAAATATGTAGCAAATCCAGCTTTACCTGGGTGCACAAATGCTTCACATTTTGCCATCGCACATTTGAATGAACTCCACTAAAGATGGCATCTGCGTGGGGAGACAGGTTCACGAGATCTTTCCTTCTTGAAGGTCAATATTTTTGGGCCTACGTCTTCATCATGTCTTCCTCGACAGAAAACGAGACATGTTTGTTATGCTTTGGTTTCTGGGTTTCGAACCTGACAGATTAAACGAGATGAGCTAACTCGTAGCCCAGTGGCAACGTGAGCAGCTAGCAGGCAGGAAGGTTCGAATCCGTTGGCGACGTCGTTGTAGGCACTGCTTTCAGAAACGAGGAGAACCTGATGACGATTGTGATTTGTCAAGCCAATCGTGTCGATAGTCATGCTGCCAGGTGGGAGTTTCCGGTTTTTCTCTCATATGACACAAAAATGAGAGAACAACTACTCTTAAAAGGCCTCCCAGAAGCCACTGTTTTCTCCAAAACTCGTCAGTGAACTATTCGTAGTCTATATGAGGCCCACTGATGTTACACCGTCGCCTTTCTAATTGAGAGGCCGGAGGACCAGAGTGGCTGACGGTCTGGTGCTCGGTAACAAAGGTTTCGGATTCGAGTCCCGGCAGGGCCATGAGTGATTGTAGTGTAGTTCGGAATCCACTTTCCATAGATCCTGGAGCCGTAGGTCCTGGTCTCATATGTAGAGCGTTACAGAGCCTAATCACACTTCTCACCCACGTCATTCCCAAACTGTAAAGGGAAAACTCAGCTCTAGGCAGAGTGATGTGATGTGGTGTGGTGTGGTGTAGTGGTGTTCCGTTAAACTAGATCCCGGTCTAATTAGCCCAAAGTGTGCAAAAAATGACAAATTGATGTGTTTTAATAATGAAGAAGGTAAGGTTATAGTAATTCCAAGCGGGCTTTTAAGGGGAATTACCCCATATTTGAGTATCGTATGGGAGAAATCCCTGAAAACTCCCAGGTAATCCGTTTCACAACATCATGAACGTCACAACGAATATCACAAATATCTCGAGAACATCACTAACATCCTCGAATCTCCTCGTTTTTGAAATAGTGTCTACAGCCATGTCGCCAGTGTATTGAATCTCAGCCCCAATGCTTACTAGCGGACCACGTTACCACCGTAAAGCGACAAACCTTTTTAATTAGTAGGGGGCTACGTATCCCTAGGTCCGGGATCTAAGGTGTGGAGTACGGAAAATAAAGATAGACACTGTACGAAAAAGCACTCAATTTCGAATTTTAATTCGCAATGCCATTACAAATTTCCCTAATACTTCCAAGTATAAAAGATATAAAAAGCAATCTGCGAATCCGTAGACCGTGACAATTCTATTAGCAGTGTTCCGAGTAACCTGAAATTTCTTGCACCGGAAATTATCTGTATAGTCGAGCCTTTTTTTCCAAAACACAATTTCCCACGTTTTGTACACAAACGCAAATGAAGCCATTTTTTGGGGGGTTGGTAAGTGCTCGCTATAATACGCATCATTTCCAGCGAATTAAGTCGAGATGAAGAGAAACTGCAGCCAAGGGTTGTTTGCGATAGCGGATCCGGTTTGGCTCGCTTTCTGGCCTGCATTGTCTCGGCTCTTGTGCAAACAAGTCTGCAATTTTTGAAGGAACTCTTATGTTGTGAAATCGGTGAATGTAATTTGTGTGTAACGTACGGACTTTTTCAACAACAACCTTTAGTGTACGGTTCTTTTCGAAATTACTGATTTTAAAAAAAAAATTTTTTTTTAATATTTCGTACTATTTACAGTTAAGTATTCGAATTATATATTTTATAGATTCATTTCTCAATTTCGCGACACCAATTCTGTGGTAACGTCCTCGACTAATGCTTAGGAATTTTGGTTTGTTCCGCGAGGTTTGAATCCGCAGGTGGTGTCCGTTGTAGTCGCTGCATTCAGAAACGAGGTTTGGTTTGTCGCTCTACGGTCATCTTATGCACTCTTTTGGGCTAAACAGACCGGGACCTACAGTTTAACGTGGATTCCGAACCACTCACAAACATCCATGCCACCGCCAGGATTCGAACCTGAAGCCTGGGATACCAAAGACCAGAGCGCTAGCCACTTCGCCACCAAGGCCGCCTTCAGAAACGAGTAGACTTGATGGCGTTTGTACCAACATGTGTAAAACCGTCTCGCATCGACAGTCAGAACGGTGTTGTGCAAAAAAATGACCGTCGAGCGACAAATCGACAGTCAAGCTACCACGTGCGAGTTTTCCAGGTTTTCTATCACACGATACGCAGTTATTCGTAAAAGTAGGAACTGTCCTGCCTGTGGGTTGTTCATGATATTCATGAGGTCCACTGCATTTTTCTAATTAAACTCTAGACCAATCGCCATCGTGTCTCCCATACAGGTTGTCCATAACACTGTCAATTTAATGTAAGAGCAAAACGCATAACAGCAATCTTAAAAAATTAAAATTATAGAACCCAAAACGATTTTCTTTTCTTAAAAAATCTTTTAAACCTATCCTACACTGACGTCTACGCCTAGTGTGCAAGAAATTTGGTTTGTTCCACCGAGGTTTGAATCCGCAGGCGACATCCGTTGTAGTCACAGCGTGCAGAAACAAGTAGACTTGATGACGATTATGGCAATGTGCAAAACCGTCTCGCATCGATAGTCAGACTGCCTGGTGGGAGTTTTCCGGGTTTTTTTTCCTTACACGACACGTAAACGCGGGGGGGGAGGGTGATATTTATTCTTAAGAGTACTTCTGGCAGAAACTGGCATCACTTTCTCTGGTCTGTAGACTGTTCGTGGTATTCATGAGGTCCACCGATAATTTTACTTCACTTTTCACCTTCACTATTATAAGGAGACTCTAGACCAATCGCCATCGTGTCATTAGATAGTTTTTGCATACCGTACTTTAAGAATACGGTATTTTTTTTTCCATAGCGCGCATGCTCATAGGAAACATTATTACAGATACGCATGCGCAATTTCCTATGAGCATGCGCGCTAGGGAGAAAAAAATACCGTATTCTTAAAGTACGGTATGCGAAAACTATCTATTTATATACAGATTGCCCATAACACTTCCAAACGATTTTCTTTCCTTGAAAAATCTCGTTTTCACTTTGAAATAAAATCGTCTTCGCTTTCACCAGACGATTCTTTAAAACATTTTTACATTATTTATTTATTTATTTATTTATTTAACTATATAATAATTAACTCATTATAGAAATTTAAATGAATATTATGTATTAATAAATTAAAATTTAAATAAAATTATCTTTCGTTTCATCAAACGATCTTTTTTAGTTTTTCATTATTGAATTATTTAACTATATAATTATTAACTCGTTATAGAAATTTAAATAAATATTATGCATTAATAAATTAAGATTTAAATAAAATTGTCCATAAAATTTGAATAAAATTATCTTTTGATTTCATCAGACGACCTTTTAGAACAATTTTGCATTATTTAATTATTTATCTATGTAATTATTAACACTTGATAGAATTTTTTTTTTAAATTAACCAACAAGAAACGAAAAAAATTGATCAAGGATACATAAAACTCAGTTCTCCTTAATTTTATGGGTAAAAAGATTGAAACACGCTACTGTACAGCAATCAAATCGTCGGTGTAACCATCATATCATAATCGCAACTAACTATCTGTTCTACAATAAAATAAATTATAATTTAATAAAACTCGATTGTGGAAAACCACATCCAATTCCAGGCAGCTCGAATTATTACTCTGGTGTTTTCCGCCAGCGTTGAGAGTCCCCGAATTGACTTCCAATTCGATCTTCGTCAATTGTAGTGAGTGGACGACGAATTGGATACGGAATCGTCCATTCGATCAATGGGGATGGATAGGGCCGTTAAAGTAAACAGGTCGTCTGCAGGGGGTGCAATGAAGTCCAGTAAATTAATATACATACCGAGCAGCGGACGATAACTATTCTCTAAGGCAAGTGGTTAAGCGCGGGTTTAATTCAAACCAGAGATAGAATCATAAATGCTGAGATTTAGTGAGAATAATTTTGTTGCAATTGTTTTGTTTGTAATTTGATCGACATAATAATTTTGATTTTATTATGTAGAACGAAGAGGCCTGATGGCCGAGTGGCTAGCGCTCTGGCGCTGGGTACCACAGGTTTGGGTTCGAGTCCCAGTGGTGCCATGGATGTTTGTAGTGATTCGGAATCCACTTTAAACTGGAGGTCCCGGTCTAACGTTGTGGGGGCTCTGCGTTGTTACTCCGCGTCCATAGCTTATCGTCAAGTTACACGCACGCCCTGGGTAGTGCAAAGTGAGTAACGTCTGTGCAGCACTTGTCTTAAGTGTTTTCCAGCTGCATTAGAACGAAGGGACCTGATGGCTAGCTAGCGCTCTGGCTCTCGGTACCACAGGTTTCGGATTCGAGTCCCGGTGGTGCCATGGATGTTTGTAGTGGTTCGGAATCCACTTTCAGCCGTAGGTCCCGGTCTAACAGGATCGTAGAGTGTTGTGGGGGTAGTGTTACTCGCGTCGGTAGCATATCTTCAAGCTACGCATGCCCCCTGGGTAAAGCTAAATGATTAATGTAGGTACAGCCCTTATGGCATAAAAGATCTCGGTCTAAGTATTTGCCAGCTGCTTTAGAGGAAAAAAATGTAGAACGATCAGCCCAATTCCGTGGTCCAATATTAACGTGCATAATTTGTTTCGACAAAGTTCGATTCCTGCTTGTGGGCTGCGGTACAGTCACTGATTTATAAAGCAGATGAATTTTTGTATGATTGTAATGAGTCGACCTGAGATACTTGGAATTTCTCGCATAGAATACACAGATGCTGAATAAAATCCTTGCTGCTGCGTCCTCCTCGCACGAACAATCACACACCACAATCGTGCTCCATCAATATAGTTGTCATCATATGGTCGAATTGCCAGATAATGGAAAAAAAAACTTCTTGTTTAGTAGAAATATCCAGTTTCACACTGATATATGAGCTTAATATAGCCAATTTTACATTGCCGACACTTTGCAATGGCCAAATATCGCCAGTGTTACGTTACCGACGCCGGCAGTGGCCAAATATCGACATTGCTACGTTACCAACACGTGTAGTTTTAATCTATCGACAATGTTACGTTATTGACTTCGTGCAGTGGGAAACTATCGATAATGCTACATTACTGACACGTGTGGTGGTAATCTATCGACGTTTTACCGTTGTTCACGTCGGTAATGTAGCACTGGCAAGGTTTTACCATTGTCCACGTCGGTAATGTAGCACTGGCAAGGTTTTACCATTGTCCACGTCGGTAATGTAGCACTGGCAAGGTTTTACCATTGTCCACGTCGGTAATGTAGCACTGGCAAGGTTTTACCATTGTCCACGTCGGTAATGTAGCACTGCACGAAGTCGGTAATGTAACATTGTCGATAGATTACCATCACACGTGTCAGTAATGTAGCATTATCGATAGTTTCCCACTGCACGAATTTGGTAACGTAACATTACGGACGCAGACAGCGGTAAAATATCGACAATACAACGTTACGGACGCTGGTAATGGTAAAATACCATCAATGCAACATTACCGACTAGGGCAGTTATAGAAGAAAAAAAATTTTAATGTACCGTCGAAATGAAACCAATAAAATAACAGTTGAATAATATGTATTGCATAATATTCGGAATGATAATAATTGCCTATCCTTTGTGTTCTGAAGTATGCATGCTCATACATCTTTGCTAAGTTTAAAAAAAAGATGCATGCCTATTAGATCGAAAGAGTTAACAGAAAAAACATTCAACATCGTAGACGGATTACTATGGAAAGAATCTATCTTTTCTTTAAACAGATCTGATTAATTTTATTGTGTTAAAAAAAAAAAAATGAGACCATCGCGTTGACCTTGAGATGCGTGTCCCATGGTGGTTCGGGTCCGTATGATAAAAGGCAAAAGAAATGACGTAAACCTGCGACAGCTGGGAAAAAATCAGACTCAACTTCCTGCTCTCAAAAGACAAGATGGCATTTCCCGCCACCCCCTTCCTCCCCAAAACCGTCTGCATAATTTTCACCCACCTATCTTGCGAAAAAAATTTAAATTGTTTAACCAAAAAAAATAAAATTAAAATGAATTTTGCACAAAAATAATAAAAAAACGAACAACAAAAAAAAAAAAAAAAAAAAAAAATCCTTACTTATTTCCCTTTCAGAAATTTTTATTTAGACGTAATAAATTCTTTTTTTTTTGTGTACGAGTTCTAATTTTCCACAATGGAAGAAAAAGCAGACGATTTTCAGTTAGACCGGTTTTATGTTTGAAGTTGAATTTTATAATATAAATAAATGCTTTATTGTGTTGGGAAAAATCTCTTAGCAGATTTTTTATTTTTTTTAATCTGGTTCTTTTTCACTTAGAACAATTTTGGAACTGGATTTTTGTGTTCTTTGCTTTGTTAATGAGTCATATATCCGCTGCTGTTGCCGCTAGAGTACCGAAAATGAGAAAGCTGATAGATTTATTTTATTTTTTAAATTCAATCTTGCTGTAGTGGGAAAAGTTTTTCAGGGATTCGAATCACTACGTTGATTAAAACTCACTGAGCGTGTTATGGAAGTTTGCATCCTGAGCAGATTCAATGAACTGGTTCATTTGAATATCTTTTTAATTGCTGAATAGTTAGTATATTGAATCACAAATTCGAATAGTGGGAAGACTCGTTGAAAATTAAAATCTTTCTTTACCAATGGTATATCATCCTTATTTTTTTAATAATGGAAAAATTTGATTCGATTTGACCCTGAATCAATTTTGATTTATTTTATGAATTTATTTATTTATTCGATGGATTTATAATTTATTTTTTAAATTATAAAGTATTATTATTGCAGTATTGAAGAACATTTGAATTCAGGGATTCGATTCGCTCATTTTTCACGTTCATTGAAACATGAGCGTGATACGGAACGTTGAATCCGTTCAAGATTTAATGAATTGGTTATTTGAATATTTTTTAATTGTTGAATATGCAAAGTATTGAATCATAAATTCGAATCAAGCTCATTCAAAATTAAAACCTTTCTTTATTAAAAAAAAAATAGGTGATATATTTTTGGTAATGGAAAAATTTGATTTATTGTTTATTTTATGGATTTATAGTTTATTTTTTAAATTCAACTTGCTGTAGTGGAAAAAGTTTTTCCAGGATTCGAATCACTGAAATTTGCTTTCATTTTTCTCGTTGATTAAAACTCTCACTAAGCATGTTATGGAAGCTTGAATCGTTCAGAATTCATGAACTGGTTCATTTGAATATTTTTCTAATTGATGAATATTCAATGTATTGAATCACAAATTCGAATAGTGAGAAGACTCATTGAAAATTAAAATCTTTCTTTACCAATATCATCTTTATTTATAATTTTTTAAATTCATCTTCCAGTATTGAAAGAAGTTCGAATTCAAGATTCGAATCGCTCATTTTTCATGTTCTTTGAAATATACTGAGCATGTTATGGAACTTTGAATCCATTCAGGATTTAATAAACTGGTTTATTTGAATATTTTTCTAATTGCTGAATATTTAAACTATCGAAACATAAATTCAAATCGTAAGAAGGCTCATTCAAAATTAAAATCTTTCTTTATAAAAAAAAAAAAAGATGATATACTATTGGCAATGGACAAATTTTATTTATTATTTATTTAATGAGATTTATTTTTTTATTTGATGGATTTGTTTTTAAATTCATCTTGCATTGGTGGAAGAAGTTTCAGGGATTCGAATCACTGAAATCTACTTTCATTTTTCGCGTTGATTAAAACTCACTGAGCATGTTATGGAAGGTTGAATGCGTTCAGGATTCAGTGAACTGGTTCATTTAGGTATTTTTCTAATTGCGGAATATTCAGAGTATTAAATTATAGATTCAAATCGTGAGAAGGCTCATTGAAAATTAAAATCGTTATATTGGTAATGGAAAAATTTGATTTATTATTTATTTTATGGAATTTATAGATTTATTTATTTAATGATTTTATAATTTATTTTTAAATTCAATTTGCATTGGTGGAAAAAGTTTCAGGGATTCGAATCGCTGAAATCTACTTTCATTTTTCGCTTTCATTAAAACTCACTGAGCATGTTATGGAAGGTTGAATGCGTTCAGGATTCAGTGAACTGGTTCATTTGGATATTTTTCTAATTGCTGAATATTCAGAGTATTAAATTATAAATTCGAATCGTTAGAAGGCTCATTCAAAATTAAAATCTTTCTTTATTAAAAAAAAAAAAGATGATATACTATTGGCAATGAAAAAATTTGATTTATTATTTATTTAATGAGATTTATTTTTTTATTTGATGGATTTGTTTTTATTTTAAATTCATCTTGCATTGGTGGAAAAAGTTTCAGGGATTCGAATCGCTGAAATCTATTTTCATTTTTCGCGTTCATTAAAACTCACTGAGCATGTTATGGAAGGTTGAATGCGTTCAGGATTCAGTGAACTGGTTCATTTGGGTATTTTTCTAATTGCGGAATATTCAGAGTATTAAATTATAAATTCAAATCGTGAGAAGGCTCATTGAAAATTAAAATCGTTATACTGGTAAGATATATTATTGGTAATGGAAAAATTTGATTTATTATTTATTTTATGAAATTTATAGATTTATTTATTTAATGATTTATAATTTATTTTTAAATTCAATTTGCATTGGTGGAAAAAGTTTCAGGGATTCGAATGGCTGAAATCTTTTTTTTTTTCATACTGAGCATGTTATGGAAAATTGAAAATTCATTTGAATATTTTTCAAATTGTTGAATATTCAAAATATTGAATCATAAATTCGAACCTTGTGAAGGCTCATTAAAAATTAAAATCTTTCTTTATTAAAAAAGAATTATCTACTATTGACAATAAAAAAAATTGTATAAAAATAGTATTTATATTCATTATAAGGATTGCTTTATTTTTTTTTTTTGTATAAAATCAATAAATCGTCTTAAAATGATTATTTTAAAATTAATACTCATATTAACATTAACATTTGATTTATTTTGAATATTCAATAAACAGTTGCATAAATTTGAAATAGTTAATTTCTTAAGTAAATAAATATAACTAGGCCATACCTTTGAATTTAAATGACAATGATAAATTAAAATCGTATCGTATTCTAAATTCTTTGATGCATAAAACCATGGCAATGCATACAGTAAAATGAAAATTTACAAATAATTTATACTTCATTATACTTCACATTCTATAAACAAAATACCCCTTTATTGGAGAGGACGACGGCTTCTTTTTTCCATGGAAGGTAAATTAAGGATAAACACCAATTTCAAACTTAAAAAAAAAAAAAAAAAAAACGTTACTATGTTAATTTAGCCGCGACTAATTAGACTGCCACAAAAAAAGGTAAACTATTTCGACGTGTATGTAACATTTGGCGAGACATCGTTACTCAAATTGCGCCAACGGCGTATCAAATCACTAAATCTGGTATGCAAGAAAATTTCCCAGATCTTTATTTTCTTGATTACTTAATTACTCTTGTGTTTAATGCTAATTTTTTCTTTGAAAAATTGTTAAAAATTGATTAAAAAATTAAATTAACGTTTAACGAAAATTAACTTTTTGTTTTGTTTTTGTTATATATATATATATACTACTGTGCCCAAAAAATAAGACCAATTAATTTTTTTATCAAAAAACTCTTTATTTATTCTTCCAAATTTATTTCATCGCTTTCAAAGTAACCCCTGCGGACACAATGCACTTATGCCAATTTTTTATTCCCTATCCTCAATGCATGCTAAAAAGTCTCGCAAAGCCAAGTGTAATTCAAACACTAATGAATATTTTGACGTCAAATTTCACACGGATGTCAAGCACAATACCAGCAACCTAAAAAAGAAAAAAAAAATTGAAATTCCATAAGCCCCGGGAATTTTAAATTAAAAATTTTTCTTACTTTTTTTATCCGTAATTTTATTTTGTTGATTATTAATTAAACTCGTGCGTTATACTAATGTTTTCTCTGAAAATTTCTCTATAAAGATATTTTTTTTTCCGATTAAAAACGTTTCTCGCGTGCACTAAAATACGTTTAACCGATTATTAAAAATACTTCCCTTTTGCCTCTTATGGGTATGCATCCTGGATAACGTTAAATCTGCTGTATATCATTCGTTTCAGTGACGAATGACCTAAAGTCAAACACCTCGTATTAAGAACGATATAATTATCTTACCTTAAACACGGATACTTCACCAGAAGTAGGCTTAATCAAGCGCACTTCAGATAAATTACATCTGGCTTTGTTTACTTATCATTCAAAGCGATATTAATATCCCCTCAACAGGGTGGTTCACACGATTATTTATGTTATCCTCAAAATGTGTCGTTTGCTCGCGAAAGGTTAACAATCAGTTTCTCGGATAACATAGTAAATTTTAAATGATAATAAAATGATAATGATAATGCTTGTTTGTTCTGTAAATGAGATAATGAACAGCAGGTAAAATTACAGGTGTAATGACGAGATTGTAAAACCTGTCAAAAAAAATTACGTAAAAAGCTATTGTTTTTATTTCCAATGCCAAGAAGAATAAAAATAGTAATAATAACAAAAATATCAAGGAAAAAAAAAAAAAAAAAAACGTTGGACTTTTTGGACGTTTAAAAAGCTATTGTAATAACAATAAAAAAAATTACCGTTACATATAAAGTAAGTTCTAATATAGGATAAGTTTTGATTGAGATTATTGGTTACAGACTATTTTAAAATAAATAAATAAACAAGAAATAAAAAAATAAAAACATTTAAAGTCAATTTCTACTTTTTTTTTTCACTATATTGCAGAAAGTTCTTTATAAATAAAGTTGAAATTTTCCTCTTACATCTGGAGCCATCTATTGGTAAATACATGCAACTTAAATCTAAAAAATATATAATTAATGTATTAAATTTAATTACTGAATTAATATTTGAAAAAACTCATCAAATCTCATCCGCTACAAGTTTTAAAAAAATGCATTTGAACTTGAGTGGATGAATAAAAAGTATTTTATGAACGATTGAAAATGTGAACAAGATATATATATATATATATATATATATATATATATATATATATATAGGGACAGTGTGAGCTAATAGTAGGAATTGACAAAAAAAAAAGCGTGTAACAAATATTCACGTACCATGATTTAAAACGAAATTGCTGTTTTTTGCATAACGTGACGTAAACGGTAAACTTTAAATCTTATCTTTCAGTGTGCATAAATATGTTTATTTAATCGAGGTCACCAAATTAAATCGAACTTTTCAGTAATGATATGCAAAAATTCTACTAAGGTAATAGCAGACGATAAAGCCGTGAATTTTTTTTAATTACTTGAATTGATATTATTATTGATTTAATGCAATTTTATTTCTATCGTCAGCTATATTTACTTAAATTGCTTTTAAATATTTACAACACAAAGATAATTTAATGTATAATACAATATTTATTATATTCCTAATAATTTAATAATACCAATAATATAATTTCAGATAATGATTTTTTAAGTTTTGTTTAATTTGTTAACACAAAGGACTACAAAATTATTTTTAAAAAACATGGTTTTTTTTTATTCTAGGGTACAGATTAGATACGGGGGTATTTTTGAAGTTGAATGCAAATAAGAATACATCGGTTTTATTTTATACAATTCTCTTCAAACGTGTTTACTCATTTAGCACTACGCAGAAGTAGCACTACTTCCCATTTTGCACTACTTAGAAGTAGCACTTCCCCAGTGTAGCTTGAAGATAGGCCACGGGAGCCAGTAACACTACCCCACAACACTCTACGATCCTATTACACCGCGATCTACGGTTTAAAGTGGATTTTGAACCACTACAAACATCCGTGGCACCGCCGTGACTCCAACCCGAAACCTGTGGATACTGAGCGCCGGAGCTGTAGTCAGCTCGGCCATCAGGGGGGCTGATGGCCCCTCCTCCGCGTATTGTTTAATAATAATAATAATAATAATAATAATAATAATAATTGATAACAATAGTAATAATAATAATAATAATAATAATAATAATGGAGCCTGAATAGCCGAGTGGCTAGCGCTCTGGTGCTAGGTACCACAGGTTTCGAGTTCGAGTTCCGGCGGTGCCATGGATGTTTGTAGTGGTTCGAAATCCACTTTAAACCGTAGGTCCCGGTGTAATATGATTGTAGAGCGTTGCGGGGGCATTGTTACTTCGCGTCCGTGGCTTATCTTCAAGTTACACGATCCCCCTGGGTAATGCAAAGTGGGTAACGTCTGTGTAGCACTTACCTTAAGGCAAGATAGCTGTCTAAATGTTTGCCAGCTGCATTAGAAAAAAAAATAATAATAGTTATAATTGTTCTAGTTATTATTATTTTGGTTAAAATACGTTGAATTTTTAACAGTAAGGACAAATTTAAAAAAATATATATATGCTATATGTGATATATATAATGCGAATAAAGAAACTTTTTTACATATTACTATTTCTGATAGTAACATGTAAAAGCTTTAGTTATGATATAGTTATTGGATATAGCTTGAGTTGGATATACGGCTACACATGCGCATGGACGATCAATGTGACGCGTAAACAGCAACGGTTTTATGAAGCACTGTGGGCTAAAATATGTTGTAGGTTTAAAAATAAATTGAAGAATTTCTAGTATCGAAAAGAATTCACAACGTAATAAACATGTTGAGACGTAAGAACTTGCACGGATTTTCTGAATTCCGTTCATATCAAACTATCAAAGCGATGTCCTAAAAAAAAAGGAACAAAATAAATTCTCATCATAAATTGGCAATAAAGTAGTGCTTGACTATTCGCAGAATGTGCAAATGTATTATTCATCTAAAAAATTGCACCGTTTGGGGAATTTAGCGGATGAAGGAATTTTATGAGTGCGAAACAATTTCTTTTGGACTCTTAAGAATTTCGACTTTCTGGTATATAAGACCGTTTTTTTTTCCACGTAACTTCTTCTAGAACATAGCTGTAAGTTTTTTTAAATATTTTTTATAAATTTAAAATTAACCGAGATGTATATTATTCACCATAAAGTTAATCGACAACGAAATCAAAAATCATATTTTATTTTACATAGGTTATATTTAAATTGTAAATAGCGTGCTTAAATGTGAAGTATCCATTCCATTAGCTTTTTGTGAGGTTGTGCTTCTTTTTTTTTCTTCTATACATCTGTGGGCCCCTTCCCGCTAGGACAAGAAAGATTATGGTATTATCTTCCGGAAAGATCTATTATTGATAACTGCCCCCTCCCCCCTCGGTCCTATTTGCATCTCTCAAAAAACTCACCAGTCAACCTGGCTGTCTATGAGGATTTCAATACAATACGATATCTTATGTTAGTGACAGCAACTAATGCCGACAGTAGAATAAAATTTCCATTAGTTCTGCAGTAGTATTTCAGTAGCTCTCCTACTATTTCAAATCTCCACAGTTCCTCTAGAGTCAGGAACTGTT
This sequence comes from Caerostris darwini, assembly GCA_021605075.1. Classification (NCBI taxonomy): domain Eukaryota; kingdom Metazoa; phylum Arthropoda; class Arachnida; order Araneae; family Araneidae; genus Caerostris; species Caerostris darwini. Next base: position 64,948 of record BPLQ01012070.1, on the reverse strand, counting down.
TGTGTACCACATATGTATACATGACCGACCAACCAATCGGTAGATCTTTAAGGGATAACTACCCCCCCCAGACCCTCTCTCCTTAAATTTGCGTATCTCGAAAAACTCGCTGGTTGTCCATGAGGATTTCAATACGCTATGTCTTATGTTAGTGATAGCAACTCATACCAACAGTGTAAACAAATCTGCACTGTATCATAAGTCAAGAACTGTTTGTGTACCACACATGTATACATGACCGACCAACCAATCGGTAGATCTTTAAGGGATAACTACCCCCCCCAGACCCTCTCTCATTAAATTTGCGTATCTCGAAAAATTCATCAGTCAGCTGGTTGTCCATGAGGATTTCAATACGCTATGTCTTATGTTAGTGATAGCAACTCATACCAACAGTGTAAACAAATCTGCACTGTATCATAAGTCAAGAACTGTTTGTGTACCACACATGTATACATGACCGAAAACCCATCGGCAGATCTTTTAGGGATAACTAGCCCCTCTTATCTGTGTCTGTCGAAAAATTCATCAGTCAGCCTGGCTGTCTATGAGGGCTCAATACACGATGTCTTAAATTAGTGACAGCAACGCATGCCGCAAGTGGATTCAAATCTTCACTGTAAAGAGTCCGAAATTGTTTGTGTACCACGCATGTATACCACGAACGACCACGCACCACATCGACAAATCTTTTGTAGGGATCGACAGATCTTTTAGGGATAACTAGCCCCCTTCCCTCCCATTTGCGTCTCTCGATGAATCTCCACTGGATCGAGAGTGAGAAACTGTTTGTGTACCACATATGTTATACCACGAACGACCAACCCATCGGCAATGGTGAAGGAGCGACTTTTATGAGTAATTACCCCTTCATTTGCCGCGTTATATGAGAGAAAACACTGAAAACTCCGAAGTTTATACGCATCACCACAACTTCCATCTAGTATCCCCTTTTTTAAAAGCAACAACAACAATATATACCGTTAGCAGATTCGAACATAAGTCCCCCTATATGATAGCTGCGTTTGTTACTGACTATGAATTGAGTATACGTCATATTATTTTACTGTGGTCACTATTTTTATGAATATACATTGCTAAAAAAGTTTTCTGAATCCCCAAATTGCATGTATAAAAGTGATTAAAAAGTAATCCAGAAAAATTTTAATGGGTTCCCCCCATGATATAGTCACCCCTTGTGAAAAAAATAAGCATATGAAAAGTATGCATATTATGATTTTATTGTGTTGAAATAATAACACGTACAAGTAATACTCTACTAAACTCTACTAAAAGCGTAATCTTGTATTTGTTATAATTCTTGTAAATATTAAAATATAAATCCAATAAATCATTTCTAATCATTTCATCGCATTATCTGTTTTTAACCATAAAAAATTTAATATACAATTTAATGCATTAAATTGTATATATTAATTAAATTTAATGCATTACATTGTATATATTACTTAAATTTAATGCATTACATTGCATATGCATATATTTTGTATAAGCTTATACAATTTAGTGCATATATATAAAATTAGAAAAACAATTTAAGAAAAATTATATGAATCGTATACATTTTTTCCAGCAATATTTTTATTTTATTTATTTTGTAATAATGTGAATTTGATTATTATGTGATTTATATTCCATAACATTTCTGCACAAACTTCCAAAATCTATTTATTTGAAGAAATAAAGACTCAAAACCAATTTTGAAACAGTATCGAATAAGCCTTTAAAGTTGTAAGTAGGAAGAAGTGTTTTAAGATAGTGGAGTAAAACTTCTGAGTGTGCTGCATTTAGTTTGATAAAGACCACAATCTTTCGTTAGATTCACCCCGGAAAATGATGTAAGAGCTTCGCGTACGTTTTCATACATGTAGAATAAAAACATCCTGTCAGTAAGTTCAATATCCTACGAACCCACGGAGCAGCTTCAGTTTCTAGTTATCCTTTTCGACAATAGATGGCGCTGCAAGTTTCTATTCTTAAGTAGGCGGGAATAACTTGGTTTCGTCATTTCTACATTGTTTATTCGATTCTTAATTGTTTAATTTTTTTACAATGTGTTTTATTTGTGCAATTTTTATATTTAACTAAAATATGAAATATAAATTTAAATTTTTTTTAAATACATTTTTAAAACTCCAAAAGTCAGTTTTATTTGCTGAAATCTTTTGATAAGATAAATAAGGTTTTTTTTTTATATTACAGACTGTAGCCATTCTTAATTTAATGATAGTTTTGTTTTTTAAAAATATTTTATACCATTTTAAGTAACTTTGAAGATTGCAGTTTATCTTAAAATTTGGACAAATATGTATTGTTAAATTAAACAATGCAATTCATTCGCGTGTAATATATACATTTGTTTTTCTCTTTTTTTTTTTTCTAAAACTTTTCTCCATTTTTAATTAAGTCATTTCCAAATTCTTTGAACCAATAGGTTGTTTTTCGCATTTAAAAGTAATTTTATATAATATATTATTATAAAAGTAATATATTATAATAATTATAAAGTATTACATTATTATAAAAATAATATTTATATAAAACATTTGCATTTTTTTAAATTTTAATAAAGAAATTTTTTTAATTTATGAAATGTTTCTTTTATTGAAATGCATATGTATGGGGAATTAACGTATGGATTATACTTCGAAATAAATAAAAAAAAACTATAATTCAAGATTAAACAATTCGCCAGTATCTTTACCGTAGATAATTTAAAATAATTATTTAAGAAATCATATATTATTTAAATAAAAAAGAAATCCTAATAGCGAATGAAGTCAGCAGTTGTTTCTTTTAAGCCTTAAATTATGCATCGTTACATTTTGACGATTTAGTATTTCTAATCTTTTGAAATGACCATTTGTACATTAAACATTTAATGTTATAGGGGAAAAAAGTGTTTTTCATGCATGAAAACATATTGATTTTGTACGTTAAATTACGTACAAAATCAATGTTTTCATGGTACCATTTTCATATAACCTGTTTCAAATAGAAAAAAAAAAAAAAAAAAAATTAATAAAGAATATTTTTTTTATCCATGTTGGTGATAAATATGCACTTTGAGAATAATACGAACAGATGTTTAATAAAATTGATTTAATAAGAATAATTGATTTGCGACCATTTGTCGTTGATAATCAATAATAATATTGATTTGACATTTTTTTTAAAGATTTTCCGGTCATATTAGTTATTGATACAAAAGTTTTAAAATATATTTTTGCTAGAATATTTGTTTAAAAGTTCGTTTTTTAAATAACTTTTGTTTCTTAAAAATTAGAAATATTGTTTCAAAATTTGTATGATATGTCTTAAAAAGGGTTTTTAGTTTTAATGCCATTGTAAGTTGTATAAATGTAACTCGAGATGTTTTTTTGATGCGTAAAAACGGCTATGGTCATATTCATGAAAGGGACCACTGTCAGAGACATATAGCGATCTTTAATTAATAAGCTAATGTGAAAAATAAATGACATCAAGGATAATGTGATAATTATATATTTGGCCTTTTGGAATAAGGTTTATAATTTATATCCATACTATAGAAGGCAGCATAAATAAATGAAAATGAATTTATTTTAGATTCTTATGTGATAAACCGAGTTTCGGGCGAGAAGCGTTGACTCAGACCTGCTTTGCAGATACAGGATTCAACTACTTGGTAATGTATTATTTGTTTAATGACTCTTAACCCATTATTTGCGTCATATTAGGTTGGCGGAAAAAGAAATCCATTATTTTTACGTGAACTTCAAGACTTTATTTAACATGTTTCGGATTACGGAATTTTGGTTAAATATGCACCGTTTTGTTCTATAATTTGTTGCCATTTTAAAGGTAGCTTCATAGTCCCTTTCTCATAGAAATCTTGGTCTTTATTGGCGAAAAACTCTACACAATCTACTATTGATGCCAATTTCTTTTCACTAAGGATGCTTTGCAACGCAAGAAAAACGCGGTAATCGCTTGGTGCCAAGTCCGGAATATATGGTGGATACAACCACAACCAACCACTCTCCCGGAGTTTCTGGCAAGTCACTATAGACGTGCGTGGCCTGGTGTTGTCAAGATGGAACACAACACCGCTCCTGTTGGCCAATTATGGTCGTTTCTGGTCAATCGGTAGCTAGCTGTCCGCTTGGTGCCAGGTCCGGACTATATGGTGGATGCATCAAAACTTACCAACCAAGCTCATAGAGTGTCTGACGAGTCACTATATACGTGTGTGACCTGACGTTGTCCAGATGGAACACAACACCGCTCCTGTTGCCCAATTCTGGTCGTTTCTGGTCAATCGCTAACTAGCTGTTGACAGTAGAGATCCGAATTTAGTGTTTGGCCATATGAAAGCAACTCATAATAAATTATTCTTTTCCAATCCCCCCAAATGCACAACAGAATCTTCCTGGCCGTTAGTCCCGGTTTGACCACCGTTCGAGCTGCTTCGCCCTCGCTTTGACCACGATCATTTTCGCACAATGTTGTCGTATGTGACCCATTTCTTATCCCCAGTTACCATTCGTTTAAGAAATGGCTCTATTTCATGCCGTTTGGCGAAGGCTTCGCAGATGGAAATTCATCCATCTTGTTTTTTTTGTTTTTGTCCTTCGTTTTGTATCCAGCTTTGTGCAAATGATTTAAAACTGTTTTATGGTCGATCTTTAGCTCCTGGGTGATGCTACGACTGCTAACATGCTGGTTCAACTTTGATTATTTCTGTGATTTTATCAACGTTTTCGACGACGGCCTACCTGTGCGAGGTGCATCCTTAACATCAAAAATACTTGAACGGAATGGACGAAACCAAAATTGCACATAATTGGCTGTTACAGTATCAGGACCATAAACACCATGCACAATTTCATTCGCTTGTCTTGCATTTTCATCTTTATCAAAGAAAAACTGTAAAATGCACTGAAATTTCTCTTTGTTGTTTTCTATTTTTAACACCCTGTAACTTATAATTGAATGGACCAAACAAAAAACAGCAGAAGAAATTTTTTTTAGTCCAAAATATCACCTTTCCAACGAGCATAAATCTGAAATTGTTTGACCGATACTTTACCAGATATCGATCATTACAGCCATCTAGCGAAAAAAGTAATGGATTTCCTTTTACCCAACCTGATATAAAATTAAAAGATATATATGACTAACAGACAATAATCATTAAAAAAAGCGTGGATATTCTATACGTCTTAGTAAATCGTATTCGCAGAATAATAATCATGCTATTATTTGCATACTATGGATGGATATTAAGTTGGATCTCTAAATCCAAACTAAAATGCAAATTGGTTAATTAACCATTTGTTTAACAAATCCTAATGAGAATTTGGTATTAAATTCGTTTTGGAACGGATTTGTTAACAGGAATTTGATTAAGCTTCCTAGTTAATTGAAGTGATTGTCGCATATCTTGAAACATATTTGTGGTATTGTTGCTAAATCTTTTAATCTAGAATGCTCGTATGTTAAATGGGACCTATTGAATTGACGAATCTGTGACAAAGGGAAGAAGCTTCAGTTTTAGTGACTCGGAAATATACTGACGATACATTGGTTTATTCACATTTTTATGATGGTGGATACTATTTTGATGCGCTATCCTCTAATGATCCTCTATCTGATCAATGCTATCCTCTAAAATGATATAGGAATAAAAGAATGTCGTATAAGGGGTCTTTAGGTGGCTGCCATCATACAACTGTTTTAATCTGAAATGGTCGTTTATTAAATCAGGCCTACTGGATTGACGAATGGAAGAAGCTTCAGTTTTAGGGACTCGAAAATGTACAGAAGACTGACGATACATTGGTTTGTTCACATTTTCATGATGGTCAATACTATTTTAATGTGTCAATGTTGTTCCCTAAATTGGTATAGGAAAAAAATATTGGTTTATAAGGGGTCTTTATGAGACTGCCATCACATAGGTGTTTTAATCTGAAATGCTCGTGTGTTAAATAGTCGTCATATAACAAATCTGTCACAAATATAGAAAAATGAAGCTTTAATTAACTGAATTATTAATTGAAAGTATATTGAAGATTGATAAGACATTGGATTTTTGATATCTTTATTTATGATGGTGGATATCACTTTATCACCCACGGTCAAAAATGAGTTTTCTGGGGGTAATTGTCACCCCATATTTGTATGAGATATTGAAAAATACCCTGGAGAAACTGTAGCAATTGTCATCAAATATTTTCATTTTCCAAATTGCTGAATGTAGTCCGAATTAAAAAATAATTTTTGTTAAATGTAGAATGACGTCCATGCTTTGTAGACAAAATAATTTTTCAAGAATTCATATTATGCAATTGATAGTAAGATTTATATTTGTTGGTTGACGTATTTCTGGAAATAGAAAAACGTCATAGGAAATGATGATTAATCCTTGGGTTTCTGATTCGGTACTAGGTACTTTAAATAATACAACTAAAAATAGCAGACTAACAAATGGTTGAACGATCATTTCTTGGTAATCGGGTCATAATTTTCACCCATCACATTGTAGACATTTTGAGATATTTCCAAGAAGGCACTCCTCTCTGGTCGCCATTCCTCCTGGCAAGAATAAAATAAGTTGTCCCTTCGGTATTTATAATGCTTTATCATTTAGTTTACGAACTGCGCTAGGAATTATTCCAGGTTTTATAATTAGATATACGGTAAATCTAAAAAAATTATAATATATTTAAACACACTGGGGTTTGGTGGCATTGTGCGTTGCCCAAAAAATTCCTTGCAAATAAACTAACCTTAATGGGTGTAGAGTAGATAATTTATACCCCCTTTTGGAAGAATCTCAAAGGATAATTTATCCTAAATTGCGTTTCATGTGAAGAAAAAAAAACTTAGTAAACACCCACAATGCAGCTTAACTGCCAATGCTCGATCTCACACTCACATACTGTTTGTTAGTGGTTCGGAATCCACTTTAAATTGTAGGTCCCGATATAATTAGCCCCCGTGTGCATAAAATGATCGTAAAGCGACAAACCAAATCACACTCACATGCTGTCAGTCTCCTGGTTCCTGAAACCACTAACAGCAACGCACGCTACTATCGGGTTCAAGCCTTAGCCCTCCTCTATGTCAGTCTGGTGCTATTTCTTTGTCCTTAGTCTGGCTCATAGGGGAAAAAATTATATGTATCTTCTTCATTAGCACAACTGCTCCGTGGTGGGCCCAGATCGTCTGCCTACTGGCAGGTTTCGAGACAGGGCATGTTTTCTTTATTTACAGTTTAGTTTGTCGCTCTTGTACATACTAGGGCTAAACAGACCGGGGCCTACAGTTTAAAATGGATTCCGAACCACTCACAAACATCCATTCCCAGCCAGGATTCGAATCTGAAGCGTGTGATAACGAAGACCAGAGCGATAGTCAATTGGCCATCAGGCCGCACTTTTTTTTTTTACGGTGTATGGTTGTCAGCCCAACGCTCTACAGTGATCTTAGGCAGGAACCAACAGTTTAAAGTGGATTCTGAACCATTGCAAGCATCATTCATTACCATTATTAACATCCATGGCACCGCCGGGACTCGAGCCCAAAACCTGTGGCCAATGGCAAACTCTAGTCACTCGACCATCAGACCCCAAAGCTCTAGTCACTCGACCATCAGACCCCAAATATATACATATATGTACATTCTGATAATAGTAAACATGTTTAGAAAAAAATATAAAGTTAATTTCAGTTACAAATTATTTCTTGATTATAAGTTTCGCGCTACAAGATCAAAAGAAAACTATTTTTTTTTTTTTTTTTTTTTTTTTTTTTATTCAACGCCAACCAACATATACTTTCATTTTATTTTTCCACTTTTTTACACCTCTTCGTAGGTGTGTATCTCACTTTCTGCTATCGAACCTTGTAAACAACCCTTCGGAGCAAAAGAAGAATGAAACGGGAAAAACAAAAAAAAATATATATTTTCCGATTAGAAATATTTAGTGGTAGGTAAGAGAGAGAGAGAGCGAACGGTGAGCACCGTTAAATTACCCCCGCTTACACTCTAAAAATGGCTTCCCAAAAAGAAAAGATCTCCCCGCTGAGAGGCATGCTTGCGTGAAATTGACTTCCAAGAAAACCTTTCTTTCAAACATATTTCATTACTTTTTTCTTTTCTTTTCCTCTCTTGACCTTCTCTGCATTTCTCTCTCTTCCCTACTTTCTTCGAGCAGCTGCTCGACTTGCCACCGCGCGCTCAGAAACTTCTGTTTCGCATATCGTTTGGTGGTTCTGTGAAGCTCTTCCGCCATGTTGGTGCTATCAAATTTTTCCCTTACCTTACGTGGGTTATAAATTTTTTTTTTTTTTTTTTTTTTAAATGGTCTCGCATATCATTTTTTATTTTTTTATTTTAAGTTTGTGTGTTGCGTTTTAAACTGCTTTTAGATTTTTAACATACTTTAAAAGTGACAGATTAGTTCATTTTTTTTTTTTTTTCGACTTAAATTCGAGTTTTCTCGAAATTCTTGAAATTTTTCTTGAAATTGAAAGATCTCTTTTCTAATTAGAGTTGTGGAAAGTTTAGTCTATATCGTTTGATGGTTCTGTGAAGGTCTTTCGCCATGTTGGTGCTATCAAATTTTTCCCTTACGTGGGTTATAAATTTTTTTTTTTTTTTAAATGGTCTCGCATACCATTTTTTATTTTAAGTTTGTGTGTTGCGATTTAAACTGCTTTTAGATTTTTAACATACTTTAAAAGTGACAGATTAGTTCATTTTTTTTTTTCGACTTAAATTCGAGTTTTCTCGAAATTCTTGAAATTTTTCTTGAAATTGAAAGATCTCTTTTCTAATTAGAGTTGTGGAAAGTTTTCTATCTTAGTCTTCAAGTCTATTAAGTCTTCATCTTAAAAGATGATTTTTATATTGCGCTTTTAAAACTTTTTAGAAGTTTTATTCATATAAAAATGATAATGATAATAATTTTTGATTTAAATTATGTATGTAGTATTTTAGTAGTTATTTTTATTTAGCAGAACTTTTAAATAAAGTTTTTAGCTACATTATCGTAATTTAGCAGATGTAAATGAATAAAATTTGAACCTGCATTAAAATCTAAGTATACGTTTTCATTTCTAATCATGTTAATTATTATGATTATACATTTGCCTCTAAACCGAACCTTGAACAACTATCAGAGTTCGAATTACCAATTACCCTGAAAAAATGCCTTTAATGCTTTTTGTGAATTTTTTTTTTTCAAGTACGTTAGATTTTAACGCTTTGAGACATAATTATACCAAAGATATACCCAATGGTAGTGCAGATGTTGAATCCAATAGCTGTGTGTGTTCTAGTCACTTATTCCTAACATGAGTCAATTAGGACAGTGTTAGATTTTCGTAGTAGTTCTTTTTGGTTTTTAGATGTTTTCTCCTGTATTATAAATTAAATGCGGAATAGTTGCTGCGGAAAGATTTCTATTCTGTTGTTGTTTCTTATCCCACTTGATCGACAGCAACATCTAGACCAACTCCATGAACGCTTGTGGTCTCACGGAAGGAAGGGCAGCTTCTGTTGTGGTGAAGCACCCGTAGGTAGAAATCTGACTTGGCTTCATGTCACTGAGCGGCCTGATGGCCATTTGGCGAGCGCTGTGGCTTTTGATACCACAGGCTTCAGATTCGGAATCCACGTTAAAAACTGTTGGTCCAGGTATTATTAGCCTAAAGTGTGCAAAAAATGACCGTAGAGCGTCAAACAAAACCAAATTATGTCGATGAAAAAGGACTGTGTTTTCTGCGAGAACTTCTAGGGGGATCAATCCGGCATTTGCGGAAACCCGGAACACTTCCACCAGCTAGTCCGAGGCAATATGCTGAACATCCTAAACGCCATCGAGACTCCTTGTTCTTGGAAACAGTGTCTACAACAAATCTGCCGATTGAACCTCAGCCCTAATGCTCACCAGTGGCGTGCGTTGCCACTGAACTTCGAGTCGCGCCGATTACCATTTTAGATACAAAATTGACTTACTGGAGTAGTATTTATTTATTTTAAAGCATCCTATAGTTTGTGGATTGGTAGCACAAACAAGGGTGTATTCTAATCGGCAGCTTAGTTTGGTATGATTTGTCGCTCTATGGTAATTTTTTGCACACTTTGGGTTAATAAGACCTACAGTTTAACGTGGATTCCTAACCACTCACAAACATCCATGCCACTGTCAGTATTCGAACCTGAAGCCTGTGGCATCAAAGGGCAGAGCGCTAGCCCACTGGCTATAAGGCCGCTCTAATCGACAGAGACTTCATCGCAAATTTTTTGCTTGCACGTGTATAAGATTACTTTAATTTCTTTCATATACAAGAAGGGAAACAAAAAAATTTTTTTTTCCCATCGACACATAGTAATTAAAAATCTGCAATCAATCGCTAGAAACATAAATAGCAACAAAATTAATCACTGCCGTGTCAAAATTAGAAGAATCCAAACCGTGCTTCCTCTCCCCTCACCCCATAATTTATTAAGAGACTTCTTTAACCGTGACCTTGATTAAGATACCGGTTTCGTACTTCCATCATTCATCATCATTTTTTTTTTTTTTTTTTTTTTTGTCTTCCTTCATCTTTAACTTGTATCCTATTTGTATCCAAAAGAAGTTTCTCTTCATGATTATATTACACAGCTATTTTGATAATCGTGTTAACGATCGGGAGTCTTCGAGAGAAAAAAAAAAAAAAAAAAAAAGACAGCGATTGCCTTGAGAAACGTTGCTACTGCAGCAAATAACCCGTTGATAGGAGGAAATACATGGATAAAGAAAAGAAAAAAAAGCTTCAATAAAATTGCAATTTCGAGTAACCTATGTGTCATTTTTATGAACAAAGGGTGGATTGGCTGGTTTGGAATTGTCGCTAGAAAAAGTGAGATCGTTTGCGCAAGCCGTGGGGTTGACCCAAGGCCTTTGGATTAGAACTATGGGCGTGCTTCTTGAATGCAGAAGAGTTGATGATTGTGGGGTTTTTTTTATGATAATTGTGGTGAGTTGCTTAATGTTCAATTGGAAAATGGTAAATACACTCATAATTTTTATTCGTAATTTCTGCAGTTTCATCTGTTTTCATGATGTAATGGGATATTGGTGTGTTTTTAAATTTCCTGGTTTATCAAGACCTTACAGACGCCAAGTGGATAGCTTTCTTGAATCCAGCGACATGTACATCTATTACTGTTACACCACAGCACTGTGTCTAGATCTGAGTTGCCGCTATACAGTTTGGGAATGATGTGGGTGACTGGGCTTTGCGATGCTCTACAGTCATACGAGACCGGGGCCTATGGCTTAAAGTGGATTCCGAACCACTATGGAAATTCTGAAACATCCATGGTTCCATTCAAACAATAGAACGATTCCTAGAAGTATCATGCAATTTTTAGTTATAATATTAAAAAGAATAATAATTAAGAATCAGTTTTATTGTAAAGTTATGTTAAAATTTATGTTTTAAGTTCCGTAGCACTGCTGCAGAAGTTTTACGAAGAGTGACATTTATTTTAAAAATACGTCAGCTTTTTAATTTCCACGAACAAAATGTGGCAAAAATAGCTTGGCACGTTTCATAAATAATAAAAAGATTATTAAGCATCTTATTAAAATAAAAAAAAATAAACACTCATGGCCACATTTGTAGGAAAATTCAAACAATAGAACGATTCCTAGAAGTATCATGTAATTATTAGTTATATGATTAGAAAGAATAATATTCGAAGAATAATTTTTAGGAATTATTTCTTTGTAAAGTTGTACTTAAATAAGTTCCACAGTAGAGGAAGTTTCACGAAAAGTAACACCAATTTTAAAAATACATCATGCTTTCAATTTTTTATTGTTTCGAACAAAATATAACTTGACACGTTTGTAAATAAAAAATATTAACAGAAATATCTCAATAAAACGAGTAATAGTCTTTTTAAAAAAACGCCACTCATGGCCGCATTTGTGGAGCATTCAAACCAATAAAATGATTCATAGAAATATCATGCAAAATTTAAGTGTTTTTAATTATTACATTAGAAAAAATAATATTCAAAGCATAATATTTGAGAATCATTTCGTTGAATTTTTTTTTATTTCGAAGTTCCACGGAAGTGAACCAGTGAAGAGGGACAATTTTAAAAAGATGCCATCCTTTCAATTTTTTTTTAAATTTTCTCTAACAAAATAACTTTGCACATTTATGAATAATAAAAAGATTATTATGCGTTTTATTAAAGTATTTCTGTTGGTCTTTTAAAAAGAAACCACCCATGGCCACATTAGTGGAACTTTCAAACAATAGAGCGATTCCTAGGAGTATCATGCAATTTTTAAATAATAATATTAGAAAGAATAATATTTGAGAATCATTTCGTTGTAAAAAATTATTTTGGAAGTTCCACGTCAAGTGCAGTAGAGGAAAAGTTTTATGAGGAGTGACGCCAATTTTAAAAAGAAGTCATCCTTTCAATTTTTAATTTTCTCTAACAAAATGTGGGAAAAATAACTTGCCACATTTATAAATAATAAAAAGATTATTAGGAGCTTTATTAAAAAAAAATTCTACTAGTCTTTCTTTAAAAAAAAAAAAAAAAAAAAAACTTGACCACATTTGTGGAAAAAACAGTATCGTTATTCCTAGAAGTATCATTTAATTTTAAGTTATAATATTAGAATAATATTTGGGAATCATTTCGTTTATAAAATTGTGCTAAAATTTGTGTTTAAATTCCACAGCAATTCAGTAGAGGGAATTTTATGAAAAGTGACGCCAACTTTAAAAATACGTCATCCTTTCAATTTTTAATTTTCCCGGAAAAATATGAGAAAAAATAACTTGATACGTTTATAAATAATAAAAATCTTAGCAGAAATATTTTAATAAAACGCCCAATAAAAAAACCATGGCCACATTTGAGGAACATTCAAACAATAGAATGATTCCTAGAAGTATGTAATTTCAAGTTATAAAATTAGAAAGAATAATATTTAGGAATCATTTCGTTGTAAAAAAAATTTTTCGAAGTTTCACGACAAGTGCAGTAGAGGAAAGTTTTATGAGGAGTGACACCAATTTTAAAAATACGTCATCCTTTCAATTTTTAATTTTCTCAAACGAAATATGGAAAAAATATTTTGGTACGTTTATGAATAATAATAAATATATTAAAATATTTGTTAGGTTTCTTTTTAAAAAACACCACTCACGGCCACATTTGTGGAAAGTAACCACCCATGGCCACATTTGTGGAACATTCAAACAATAGAACGATTCCTAGAAGTATCATGCAATTTTAAATAACATAATAATATTAGAAAGAATAATATTTGGGAATCATTTCGTTGTAAAAAATTATTTTCGAAGTTCCTCGTCAAGTGCAGTAGAGGAAAAGTTTTATGAGGAGTGACACCAATTTTAAAAAGACGTCACACTCTTTGGTTGTATGTCCTTTTCTCGAACAAAATGTTCAGAAAATGTTAGAGGTTCAGGCACTGCAGCAATTTTTAATTTTCTAGAAATTTAAAAATTGAAACGATGGAAAAAATCGTTTTTCCCGTCGTTCAAAATTGTTCCAAAATTTCGTTCCGTCGTTCAAAATCGTTCCAAAATTTTATTGTTTGGAAAATTCCAACAATAGAACTAACGATTCTTAGAAGTATCATGTTCTAAATTACATTAGAAAGAATAATATTTCACAATCATTTCATTGAAAAAAAATTTTTAAGTTCCACGGCAGTTTCATGAAGAGTGACACCAATTTTAAAAATACGTCATCTTTTCAATTTCCTCGAACAAAACATGGAAAAAATAATTTTACACGTTTTATATATAATGAAAATGTTAGACATTTTATTGAAATATTTCTGTTAATCTTATTAAAAAAAATTCATGGTCACATTTGTGGAACATTCAAACAATAGAACACTTCCTAGAAATATCTTGCAATTTTAAGTCATAACATTACAAAGAATAATATTAGAAGAATAATTTTTAGGAATCATTTCGTTGTAAAAAAAATTTTTCGAAGTTCCACGGCAAGTGCAGTAGAGGAAGTTTTATGAGGAGTGACACCAATTTTAAAAAGACGTCACCCTCTTTGGTTGTATGTTATTTTCTCGAACAAAAGGCAGTAGAATGGGCAGTCGAACTGTCACTTGATGAGTTCTGATCGCTTGCGCAACTCTTACGGATCGGCCAAGGTCGTTTGTAAGGTGTAAGGGGCGTTCTTCTGGTTACAAGGAATGAAGAAGGGGGAAAGGGAGAGGAAGGAGTCTTTGACGTGACAGTTCGGAAGGCTCACCTGTGAATAGGTTGGGAAAAAGAATTAAAAAAAAAAAAAAAGAACATTCGAACAAGTTCAGCTCTTTTGTCAACAGTGAAAAGAGAAGACCTGCTGTCTGTGATCTTTCTCCGTTGGTGGGAAGTTTTGTGAAGTCGCCAGTTATGTTCGAAATCCAGTTTCTTTAATTAGGTTTGAAAGGGCTGGGGTTGAAACTTTTTTTTTTTTTTTCTTCTTGTAGGCTTGAACGAACAGGTATTTCCGGAGCGAAAAGCATTGCCAAGGACTTTTGGGAAAGAAAGAATAAAAGAAAAAAATCTGGAAACTTTCCCTGGTTTTTATTAATCCATCTTCTTCGCTCAATATAGTAACAAACCATGAAATTCGTGGTATTCTAAATATAAGAGAAGTTACTTGCACAAGCACTTTTTTACTGTTTGTTTCTTTCTACCCGGTGGGTGACAGGTATCAAACAGAAGCAGGAATTCAAAATGTAAAGGGTTAAAAATAAGTCCGTGCCTTTCAAGTGAGGAATATATAGCTTGCTTCCTTTTTCTTTAATGCCTCCCAACCATTAAAACTAAAATAAAGCTCACTGATAACTTTACATGCCATTACAATAACGCCAACAAGATTACTCGCGCCCGTAGCATACCATATCTACGTGCCCCCTGGGTAGTGCTAAATGAAGGCGGTGCAGTCCTTGCTTATGACATAATGATTAAGTCTCTGATTGCCAGCTGAATTAGAACAACAATAACGCCAACAGAAACCTGCTTCCAAAGATTAAAAATGAAATAAAAATCACTGATAGCTTTACATACCTTTACAATAACGCCAAGAAAAGAAATAAATTGAAATTTTACTGCTCATCCATTTTAGGTGAGTATAAGAATAAATTAATTCGTTTAACGCGAGAAGCATTTGTAACTCTAAAGATGTACAAAAACAGTCTATTTATGGCTGATTAGTTTTACCCATGCTTAGCAAAATTTCTGGCTTCGTTTATCATTTATGTAGCACTTTTCAAAGATCTTGGTCAAAATATAATTTTTGTAACCGCTCCTTTCGTGAATCTGGCAACTACTGCAGGGCATCAGTAGCGCCCTCTGTATACCAATTGGATTATCACAACAGGGGAATTTACCTTTTGGATATTTGTCTTTTTTGTACTACTGTACTTATCTAGCATAATTAATTACAAAATAAATTCTTGTTACCTAAATTGGGCTCATCATATTGAAATCCTTTTAACCCTTTTCGCAGTTTGACATCCGTTTATATGCCTCTATTTGAAATATATCAGATGTCCGTACATTTCTCCAATATCCAGTTCAAGGAATTCTTCTACGAGTTATTTCTATAAGCTTGATAAAGTTGCTTTTGTTTTCCTATCATTTAAAATATTAAATTGTATATTATTAAAATTATACATGCCTGACACTAATTCGTATAAAATTTGTAATTTTCGTAATTTGTATACTTAACTGACATTATTCATATACGATGCTAACTCGACAGTAATTCGTTTATCATGCTTACCTGACATTAATAGATATATATATATATACCATGCTTACCTGACATTAATATATATATATATATATATATATATATATATATACCATGCTTACCTGACATTAATATATATATATATATATACCATGCTTACCTGACATTAATATATATATATATATATATATACCATGCTTTACATTAATATATATATATATATATACCATGCTTACCTGACATTAATATATATATATATATATACCTGACATTAATATATATATATATATATACCATGTTTACCTGACATTAATATATATATATATATACCATGCTTACCTGACATTAATATATATATACACCATGCTTTACCTGACATTTATATATATATACACACCATGTTTACCTGACATTAATATATATATATATATATATATACACCATGTTTACCTGACATTAATATATATATACACACCATGTTTACCTGACATTAATATATATATATATATATATATCATGTTTACCTGACATTAATATATGTACCATGTTTACCTGACATTAATATACATATACCATGTTTACCTGACATTAATATACATATACCATGTTTACCTGACATTAATATACATATCCATGTTTACCTGACATTAATATACATATACCATGTTTACCTGACATTAATATACATATACCATGTTTACCTAACATTATTATATATACCATGTTTACCTAACATTATTATATATACCATGTTTACCTAACATTATTATATATACGATGCTTACCTGACATCAATTCGTACACTATACTTTACCTGACATCAATTCGTACACTATACTTTACCTGACATCAATTCGTACACTATACTTTACCTGACATCAATTCGTACACTATACTTTACCTGACATTAATTCGTATAGTATTATGCCTTAACTGACATTAATTCGTATAGTATTATGCTTTACTTGACATTAATTCGTGACTATTTATTATCCTTGCATGACATTATATTTTTCACCAACAAGGATTGATTAGGGCACCCTTTAAAATTTCTTGTAAAATAGATAATTTAATATGTATATATTCAAAAATTCTGGCAATCTTTTTCAAATCGTTTGTTTGTAGTTCCATGCATCGTTTGTCCTCAAATCTTCTTGTTCGAAAAAGTTCGTTTGCTGCCCCGTCTCATTTTAACAAGAATAGCATTTTTTTTCGAACAATAACAAATCGTATAAAAATAGATAAAAAAAAAAAAATAGTAAGATTCAAATACTCAATCTTTTAAAAAATAGTCATTTTAGAACAAATTAGAAATAAATTTAATATACGCCAGTTATTTACAATATGTAGAAATATTTTTAAGGTTTGAAATTTTATCTTTTTTCTCCATTAATATTTCGAAATAAGACTTATGTTTATGAATTAACAGAAACCCTGCAGAAGTATTCTATTTTAAATCAGAAAAACATAATTTTATTAAAACTCTTCACTTGAATTTTTCCCATTCTAATATACATATTCAGCGATTTTATAACAGTTACTCACTAGAATAGGGGTGGTCAACCCGCAGCCTGCCTTGAATATTTTTCGGCCCGTTAGATTTGTCACACTTTTACAAAATATGTTTATTTCACAATGGCCAAAGTAATGAAAACCAATGTATTTAAATCTATATATGCCTCCATATATTCAAAAATTAACTGCCGAAATGATGAGAAAAAAATGAACTTTGATTTTAAAATAATATTCTTGCGAATATAGGACATATATTGCCTGTTTTATATATGAGTTTACAGTTATGAGTTCGCAGAATAATTAAATTATATTTTGCGAACTCACGATGCAGGCGCATCTTGAAATGTCTAATATAACAGGTCCTATGTTTCACTTTAGGTAACCTCAGTGACCATCCCTAGATACACACAGTTGATTGTTGATAGCAGAGCAAACCAAACTCTTTAGTTGAAGTTGTTAGGGCTTTTGATTCAACTGACACCTGCGAATCGGTTTTTTTTTTTTTATAATGAAAGTGTTCAACACCTCAAACATAAACAGCCAACAAAATATCAACAATATATCAAACAAACTAACCTGCAACTTACGATGTGCCAATACTCAAATTGAGATCGATTTTCAAAGGTTAAATGAAAGAGCGGAGAAACATATATAGCACTAGTAAAATAAATATTTTTTTATTTCATTTATATTTTTATATTTCATTGTTAGTGCTATATATTTCTTTACAATGTGCGTTTAATATCGTTATATTATCTATGTTTTCATGTTAGAATAATAGTCAACACAAAAATAATAACTCATTATGTTTCAATTTTTCTATAGTGGATCTAAATCTAATATGAGGATATATAATTTTATATGCTGCCCACAGAGTTAGGATGCATTTCCAAAGTGGCCCGCAAGATCATTCGGATTGGCCACCCCTAGAACAAAACCGCACTTTTCGCTCATGATTTGTGCTTCTTCTCTGAGCAATAAAGAAGAACGAATAAAAAAAAGAATCACCAAACGGGGTCGCAAGTGAGTGATTTGTTGTTCTTCAAATCACAATTCTGAGGGCATTCTCCAAAAAAGCCTTTTGATTCACGGCCTACTGTGACGTCACTCAAGGAAGTGCCGCAGCCGATAAAAAGCCGTTGCCAGCGAGAGGTACAGTGCACTTGGCTCTGGCATAGCTGCGAAGGTCGTTTGCTAGTGCCATTGAAAAGACACTTCTACTACTCCGGGGTAGATGACGTCACGATCGGTTTGCGCGGGAAGCGCCGCCGTGGTTGTAAACCGAAACCTCGCAGAGAGCGGGCGATGCCAAAACAAGTGTGAAAATAAAAATTGGAGAGTTTTTTTTTATTTATATATGACTTGTTAGTTGAAATGAATTTATCGCTTCTATTTTTTGCTGCCTGACCCAATTCATAAATTACCTTTTTTTATTTTTTTAAAGTAAGACCGGAAGAAGGGAAAAAAATGAATATTTGTTAGGTGTTCTAACGTATTTTTTGACGGAAGATTGTTTAATGTTGTTTGAATTTTTACTTTTTTATATAAAAATTAAGAAAATTGCTAGAAAAATATTCAATAATTTATGTAAGGAGAAATAAATGTATCCTATAAACTAAAACATATGATTTAATTATTGAGTTTAAAGTGCAAAGTGAATTTATTGATATTTTTATTAAAAAATCGAAATTATTATGTATATAAAAAAAAGAAAAGAATGTTGATGAATTTGGTTGTTAGGATTAGTAACAATTTGTAATCAAATTGAAAGTTTTTTTTATTATTATTATTTATATGTGACTTGTTAGTTGAAATGAATTTATCGCTTCTATTTTTTGCCGTCTGACCCAATTCATGAATTACCTTTTTTTATTTATTATTTTTTTAAAGTAAGACCAGAAGAGAAAAAAAAATGAATATTTGTTAGGTGTTGTGAAGCATTTTTTGATGAAAGATTGTTTAATGTTGTTTTGAATTTAATTTAATTTTCTTATTTAAGAATAAAGGAATTTGTTAGAGAAATACTCAATTTATATAAGGGGAAAATAAATGTATCTTTTAAACTAATACATACGATTTAATCTGTGAGTTTAAAATGCAGATGAATTTATTTATATTTTTATTAAAAAATCGAAATTACTAGATATAAAAGAGGAAAAAATGCTGTTGAATTTGATTGTTATGATTAGCAACAATTTGTAATTAACGGCTAAAATTAATTGCCGTTCATTAGAGTATTATTAAAAGTTCTTGCTAAGTTTAGAAATTCATACCTTGAAATAACAATGCGAGTTTTAACGAACGTTTTCAAATAGTCTTTCTGCTGATCTAAAATCTATGTCCTTCTTAAGAAAATAGTAAACCAGTGCATCAAAATGACTGAAAAATCTTCCCTGTTTTGAAAATGTATTTAAAATATAAATAAATAAATAAACAGCGCATGTGCTTTGTACATTTCTAAGAAAATATTCAGAGTTTTTTTTTTTTTTTTTTTTTAATATTAACTTTCTCGATTAGAGTAAGTTAACTTTTAATGTTAACTTAGTTCTACGATATGCATTAGAACTATATGGGTATTTTGCATCTCATACTAAGTTTGAAACTAACTATAAATCAAAATTCTTAAAAGTTAAGATTTCAAAGAACGGATAGTAAAGATCTTGTAGATATAGCCCTGTAACTAAAAAAGGTTAAAAGAACAATCTGTAATATGATTTTCATATTATTAATACCACTAAAACTTAATTAGAACAATTGTTAATTTTATTCTAAAATAACTAGCACTTTGACCTAAGTTATGCACCACTCAAACGGCAGAAATGTAGCAAATTCAGCGTTACTCAGTGCATAATGGGGAGTCTTATACATTGCATCCACATCCCACCGCAATTTTTAAACTAACATCTCTGTGGCTGGTATTTGCGTTGTCGCACTCTCTACCAGACCATCGGAAGCGACCTGATGGCCAATTGGCTAGCGTCTTGGCCGTTGGTACCACAGGTGTCAGGTTCGAATCCTGGTGGTGGCATATATGTGTGTTAGTAGTTCGGGATCCACGTTACACTGTAGGTCCCGGACTAATTAAGTGTACACAAAATGGCCAAACCCAATCCTGACCATCAGAAGGACATTCCTGCCCATAGAATTATCGTGCCCATTCCGGATGTAGCCGATTTCGATTCAGTCTTGCTTATTAGTTTCGAACCGAACATCTTTCGGTCGGAAACCAATGCACTACATGAACCAGGCTAATCTTATTCTAATAATTGTAAATAAATTTTACAATTTTTCTCCTTTTTTTTTTTTTTTTTTCCTGCAAATATTACAAGTCATTTGAACTTGTAAAGAAATCTTGACTTGTTTAAATATATATATATGTCTCTTTTACGTTGAAACTTATCTAGTATAATAAGCAATTTAATCTTTGTTATAAAACTAAAAATTCCTAATAATCCAGGTTACTTATACTCAATTTAACATTTATGTTATAACAATATAAATTCCAAATAATCAAGTTAGCCTTTATGTTATAACAATATAAATTCCAAATAATCAATTTAACCTTTATATTATAAAAGATATAAATTCCTAACAATCACGACTGATATATATTTGTTGTAAATTAAACTATGCTTTATTTTATGCTTTTCACATAAAAGTATACCACTCTTTTGCTTTGCTTTTATTTCAGCATAGGAAGCGAACTGAACTGTAACGGGCAAACACACAAAATACAGCTGCCATAGCGTCGCCAAGCGAAACGAAAAATTAAGTCTTGCAGCAATTTCCCCCTTTTTCTTTTCTTTTATTTGTTTAATACTTTCGGACTTATCTGCCTCCCAGATCAAATCCATCTAATTTAAATTAACACGCGAGGAACCACGACATGTTTATGTCCTGCAGATGGTACAGAATGGCTGTGTTTGTGTTAACAGAGGAATGCGAGACTGATGGCGTGTGTTTGCATAATCTGAGAGCTTCAGCATTCTTTGGCGAGATGACCTCGTTTTCGTTTCTTTTAGGACCACGGCTTCCCTTATCTATTTTATTTTTTTATTTATTTATTTATTTTGTGAGTTTTCACTGCTGGTTGCTACTCTACTCGCCTCTGGGCCCACATGGAAGTGTTGTAGTAATTGACGGTGCCCAAAGAAAAGAGTTGTGGATGCAAATTGGGTCTTGGAGTAGAACGTGATGGCGGGTTGGCGCCGATCTAGGACGCCAAGAAGCGTGCTCGGCGGGAGGTGAATGCAAGATTGGTAGTTTTTTTTATTGCCAATGGCTGGACGTGAATTAATAAGGCGAGCAGTAGTGGAAAATGATAATGCAAAAAAGGTTTGCAGCATTTAAATTTAATGGCTACTGGTTTAACTTCCCGTAACAATCCGATTTCGCAAGTCGAAAAACCCTGAAGGTGCAAATAATGATTACAAATGTGATATGTGGTTATAGATATGGTTGATCGCATTTTACAATTCAGAGATTGATAATTATTAACAATTTTTCGGTAGATGGTCGCAAATTAGATATGGATAATTGAGCTGTCAGTTCAGTATCAAAACAGTCATTTGGTAACTCGACTACTACTCATAATGTGTAGCCATGAGCAAAATTGTATTGTTAACATGTGTAGCCATGAGCAAAATTAGTATTGTTAACATTTGTAGCCATGAGCAAAATTAGTATTGTCAACATGTGTAGCCATTGTGTCGCAAAATTGGTATTGTCAACATGTGTAGCCATTGTGTTGCAAAATTGGTATTGTCAACATGTGTAGCCATTGTGTTGCAAAATTAGTATTGTCAACATGTGTAGCCATTGTGTTGCAAAATTAGTATTGTTGACATGTGTAGTCATTGAGTTGCAAAATTAGTATTGTTGACATGTGTAGTCATTGAGTTGCAAAATTAGTATTGTTGACATGTGTAGCCATTGAGTTGCAAAACCATTGAGTTGCAAAATTAGTATTGTTGACATGTGTAGCCATTGAGTTGCAAAATCGGTATTGTTAATATGTGTAGCCATTGAGTTGAAAAATCAGTATTGTTAATGTGCTTGGCCATTGAGTTGCCATATCAGGTATTGTTCACGTGCGTAGCCATTGAGATGCCATATCAGGTATAGTTCATGTGCGTAGCCATTGAGTTGTCATATCGATATTGTTCATGTGCGTAGCCATTAAGTTGACACATCGGTATTGTTTATGTGCGTAGCCATTAAGTTGCCATATCAGGTATTGTTCATGTGCGTAGCCATTGAGTTGCCATATCAAGTATTGTTCACGTGCATAGCCATTGAGTTGCCATATCGGTATTGTTCATGTGCGTAGCCACTGAGTTGCCATATCAAGTATTGTTCACGTGCATAGCCATTGAGTTGCCATATCGGTATTGTTCATGTGCGTAGCCACTGAGTTGCCATATCAAGTATTGTTCACGTGCATAGCCATTGAGTTGCCATATCAAGTATTGTTCACGTGCATAGCCATTGAGTTGCCATATCAGGTATTGTTCACGTGCATAGCCATTGAGTTGCCATATCATGTATTGTTCACGTGCATAGCCACTGAGTTGCCATATCAGGTATTGCTCTCGTGCATAGCCACTGAGTTGTCATATCGGTACTATATGCATAGCAATTGAGTTGCCAAATCAGAATGCTTATTAATTCTATAATTCAGTTTAATTATCTTTGCTTTTTATTTATGATGCTCGCTAATTAACTTTATTTAAAACTCGATTTAAATTGGTATAAATATTTAAATGTTAAAATGTTTGTAACAACTTTTACAATGAAGCATATACATTAACTATACAAGTAATTATACAACTTTTAACGAAACAATTTATCATGGAGCAGTTGTTAATTTATCAACATCATTTAAATAGATCAACCAAAACATTTAGTTTAGAAGAATGGCAACAAAGCATTAGATACAATCTTTCCGAGAATACACAGTATTACTTGTTGCAACATTTTGTTCGTTTCCATCCATCATTCAACCCCCACCCCCCACCCCTTGGCCATCCCTTCCATAATATTCCTCCATAAATTTTGTTTTTATTCCATTTTCAATCTCAACAGAGTTGAGAGACAACATTGCTGTTTAAAACGATTTTTTTTTTCCCTTCCCCGTTTCTTTCGATTTATTACCAAAATTCGCAGCAGACGATTTCTGCGGATCCCAGACGAACGAAATATTCTCGTTTGCTTCACGAACTGTACGTGTGTTTTTTTCCGGAATGCAAACTTGGCTCGATGCCAATGGGAAAACTCCTTTTATCCCCCCCTCATTCCCTGTTGGCTCTGGAAAGTAAGTTACGTATTAACGACCTTATGCTGCGTTAAGTTGTCAGCCATTTTTGCTGACCGTAGTGATAACATTTGAATGAGATGATATAGCTCGATGTTATTTGAAGTTGGACAGAGAAATAAGGAAGAGAATACCAGCTGTTAGTTTCTGAAAGTTGTTTGATTGTAGTTTATTTAGTTATTTAAATTGACTAGTTGCAAATGTAATTTAATTGAATTTGTTTGCAAAATTTTAGCATGGTAGATATTAAATTTTTTTTTTTTTTTTTTACGGCTATTGTCTACTGATAATATTTTCAAAAAATTAACATTTTGGAATTAACTACTTAAAATTCAACTCAATTACCACCAAGATAGTTTTTGTAGAGACATGCAATTCAGAAATAATTTTTCTGTAGAATATGTTAGAGCAAAATGTTTTTTTAATACTAGTTATTTGTTTTTATACCCATGATAATTAAGTTTGCATTATTTCGCATTAGTAAATACAATTTAAAGCTTTAAAGAATTCTTTTATTTTTGTATTCCAAATTACTAAATATATGATACTTATGTACTCAATTGCTTTGCATAAGCATAAGCATGCATCAAAATAATCCTGTTTTGGTGTTGTTGAGCGTAGATATCATGATGATCGTAGAACGTTGTGGGGGGGGTAGTGTTACTGACGTTCGTAGCATATCTTCAAGCAGCACGCGCCCCCTGGATAGTGCTAAATGAGTAACAACAGTTCAGCCCTTGCTTATGGCATAAAGTTTTAACTGTCTCTGTATTGCCAGCTGCATCAGAACAACAACATTCAAAAGGGGCCTGATAGCCGTGTGACTAGCTCTCAGAAGCTCTTTGCTACAAGTTTCGGGCTCGTGTTCCGGTGGATGCAGTGCCGTGGAGGTTTGTAGTGATTAGGAATCCACTTAGTTATTCACCTTAGGTCGTGGTCTAAAATGGGCGTAGCTCTAATACGGCAACCCTACCCTGTAAAAAGAAAACATCTCCTGCCTCGAAATCTGCCAGTAGGCTGACGGCTTTGCCCTATCATGGAGCTGTTGCACTAATGCAGAAGAAGAAATATTAAAAATATTTATTAAATGTAGTTCCGGTGTTAGTGTAATCTGTAGATTCCGGTCTAAGTAGCTCAAAACGTGCACAAAATGACCATAGAGCGACA
Organism: Caerostris darwini; assembly: GCA_021605075.1. Taxonomy (NCBI): domain Eukaryota; kingdom Metazoa; phylum Arthropoda; class Arachnida; order Araneae; family Araneidae; genus Caerostris; species Caerostris darwini. Next base: position 40,127 of record BPLQ01012070.1, on the reverse strand, counting down.
AGCCAATTCATACTTATACCCTATACAAACTGCAATTAATGAATGATAATTGTGTATTGATTTCTTTAAAAACGATCATTACAGTAATCAAGATAAAATTAAAAAACAATAAAATGTTTGTAATAAGTGCCGTTGTTATCCAAAGTGCTAGAATAAACCTACCAAAATAATATTCTTTGAATCTGATCTGACAAAGATCTTTCATATGCAATAGTTACACTTACATCCGTAACAGCCTTGCCAAATCAAATGCTTATTAACGTAAAGTGCCAAGTTTTCTTTATTTCAATGTTGGACAATAATACTTTCAAGTGCTTTTATTGTCCAACGCGTCTACCAAAATAGAAACCTCAATTGCTGACTTCTTGGAACTGGACAGAAATATCTCGCCAATTCAAATGCATATCAACTCCTTCCATGGTATATCTTCCACTACAATCTTCTTCCACTCCGTGACTTCTGCCACGGAGGAACCAACCACTTTTGCAAAAACAGACGCGACGTCGCTGTTGGCATCAAGTTCGCCACGCGCCGAACTTCAAGTGCCTAAGTGTCTAGTGTCCGCAAATAATAATTATTGTTATAAATAACCCTGTCGAGCGACAGAAGTGGCAAAAATTGTCGAAAAATGATTGATTTAGCGCAAAAGTGGCAAAGACAAGGACTATTAAAAGCGTCCTTACAGAAGGGCACTTGTGCAGGCGCCAAATTAGCAATTTTGTTCCCGCTCTTTTGTTTCTGGAGGGGGGTGTTCCATTGTTCATTATCATTGAAGATTTTTTATTTCCACTCGAGGCGAAGTCATTGAATAATTACGTTATCCCCGAGATGTGTCGTCTTTAGTTAGCTTGAAGGTGGTAAAGGTCCTGTTCTTTATGCATCTTCAAGAGGGGCTGGAACCTTTAAGGGGCTGTTTTGACTTGTGGCGCCGCCTGGTGCTTAATCAATGAGTTTTGTTTTGTTTGTGTGCTTGCTTATTTATGTAGAAGGTGGGTGAGATGGATGTTTTAATTAGAAAGTGGTTTGTTTGAGATTATATTTGCTAGAAAGTATGTGTAAAGTTGCTTTACACGGACAATCTGGATGTTTACGGAACGGAAATGACGTCATATCTGGTCAAGGTCTAATATGATTGTTGGATATAGGACTCATGTTTCGGAATCTGCCTGGGGCCAGACGGCCTTGGCCTACCCACCATGGGGCTGTTGCGCCATTGAAGAAAAATATTTTTTTACTCAACTTTAAATGCAGCCGACTAACCATTTTATGTGATGTGTATAATAATAACGCACGTAATTTAATGCATGTTCAATTCTGTGATTACTAATAATTCTGGCTAAAAGAATCAAAAAATTATTGTTGACAGTTTTTTTAATGTTTTTATTTAGCATTATATCTGAGATTTCTTTAATTTAATTTATTTCCAATATCATACTTAATGATACTGAGAGCTGCTACCCAGTATCATGTTGACCCAAAGAAATATTAAAAAAAAAATATTGTTGATAATGTTTTAATGTTTATTTTTATCATTATATCTAAGTTTTCGTTGTTCTAAAAATGTGTTCCTATTATCATACTTACTGGGTAGTAGCTCTGCGTACTGATACTACTTAATGGATACTACAACTGATACCACTGCGGTGTATTAAAAAAAAAAAAAAAAATTAGACTCGCGAGCCGGAAATTTTTCGACTTATTTTCCACATCTTTTTAAATCTATCCAATTCTATTATTTTTCAATATTCTTCCGCACAAAAAAAAAAAAAAAAAAAAAAAAATTTTTTTTGAGAATACGCCCATATCCGTGTAACGTTAAGACGACGCTCAAACGCCCAGGAAAAAGCGATTATAAAGACTGCCGATACCCTTTTAACACGACATACCTTGTAACAAGTGATTAACCTGCTTAGCGTCCCTAAACAAGGTCGCCGCTGCCTATTGACACTGCTCAATCAATTTAACCTCTTGGCCGACCGCTTTTGTCTGAAAGAGTTGGGCACAGAAATACTAATAATTGGGTGTAGTCCCCTTTAAGCGGTGTAATTTGTTTTGTCTAATGAAAACCAATGACTTTCTTCCCTCACTGACTCTGGTATTGCAAATGTTTTGGTCTTTTAAGTTGTAATAGATTGAAGGTCAAATGTTATTGTAACATAAGAGATTATTATGTGTAACATAATTTGATAACAATTATATGAAGGATTAGCAGCAACAAGTAAGCCGTAACTGTGAATGCCCCCCGATTACTACAACTTCAGACAAGGCCATCAAGTATTTAATTTCAACCCACGTTGTTGACATAACAATTTTATTAATTGGATAATTGACATTTTGTGTTGCTACTTCACTTCGTATCTTAATGTTCTCAGTGATGAATTTGTTTTTTTTAAAGTGAAGGAATATAAGTGTTTTGTGTTTTTACGTTCCATTAACTTTAACTCGATTGCTCAACGAGTCAGAGAAAAAAAATAATTAAAAAAAAATAACAATGTCCATAAACGAGACCATTAATAATAAATGTGAAAATCATCCTTTACTAACACCTAAATCCAGATGATCAAATGCACAAACTGTTACTTACAGACGACGTAGTCTCGGAGGCTACAATGGCCTTTTCACAAAATTTTTGCATGGCGTCTTGGAAAATTTTTCAATTCCAATTATTATTATTCTGAATAACGGCCCGTACAATCTAACGTTGGGGCTTGAATCGCCCAGTGTCTAGCACTCGGTGCCGCAGCTTCCGGGTTCGAGTCCCGACGATGCCATGGATGTTTGTAGTGGTTCGAAATCCAATTTAGGCCGTAGATCCGGATCTCATATGACTGTAGAATATCACAGAGCGCAATCAGATTTCTCACCCACGTCATTCCCAAACTGTAAAGGGGCAACTTAGTTCTAGGCACAGTGATGTGTTGTGGTGTGGTGTGGTGTGGTGTGGTGAGTAGTAGTACAAGCTAACAATACCATATTGACAAAGAAATGCTATTACATGAAATAAAATATGAGCAATGTTGTCACAAGATGTGTTTTTTTTAATGAAGAATATTGCAAATCAGCAGTTTTAAAGTCTATAGTTTTTTTTTCCCCCCGCTAAAATTAAACAAGATAAAACGCGTACGCATAAGCCATGGGTCCTTGAAAAAGTTAATGTCTGTGCACTATAGGGCGACCTGGTTTATTTTTCTGTGATGTGCAAGTCAAACAAAAACTTTTGTTTATTTTTTAAGAAGCTAACGACCGCCATATGGAAGGATATTTGTAACTTGTATTTTTCCTCAAATATACAAAATACACCGATTGTTATGGCAGATGTGCTATGGAGGGGTTTTGTTTATGTTAGTTATAAAATTTGAATAGCCATATTTAGCTTTGAATTAAGATAGCATCATAAAATAATAATTGTTATTCATTATCATAACGGTTTAAACCTCAAATATACAAAATACACCGTTTTACAAACAAATAAATAGCCATATTTAGCTTTGAATGATAATCATAATTGTCCTCCAAAGTAAGAATAATAATTGTTATTCATTATCATAACGCCATATGGGAGGATATTTGTAACTTTTATTTTTCCTCAAATATACAAAATACATAATATGGAGGGGTTTGTTCATGTTAGTTATAAAGAGTGAATAGCCATATTTAGCTTTGAATTAAAATCCAGTTTAAAACCTCCAAAGTTCTAGAAACAAACAAATATATAATGCATAATTGTCTATGGTAAGAATAATAATTGTTATTCATCATCATAATGTCATATGAAACGATATTTGTAACTAATAGTAATCAAATATACAAAATACATCGATTGTTATGCTAGATGTACTATGGAGGGGTTTTGTTTATGTTAGCTATAAAGTTTGAACAGCCATATTTAGAATTAAATTAAAATCCAGTTTAAAACCTCTAGATTTTTATAAACAAACAAGTATACAATGCATAATTGTCAGCGATAAGTATAATAATTGTTATTCATCATCATAACAATAACAGAATAAAATTCAAGGCCACACACGCTTAAAGCTTCCTAAGCTTTAAAAAAAGATTTACGAAAGCCAATTCCGGTCAATTGAAATTCACATATACGATGAGAAACAATTTCGGTCAAGTTTTTTTTATTTTACATTTTAAATAGGTTTTTCTCTCTCTCTTTAACTTTTTTACTCAAAGTAGCACGGCACCGAACTACTAAAAAGAGAAAATGATGGCCGAATAAAAAGAAAAAAGAAATCGCATCTGGTACTCCAACAGAATCTAAATCATCAGTAATCGAAGCTATTCGCCAGAAAATAAATAACAGAGTAAAGAGGGACACATAAAGAAAAAAAGAAAATCAGAAAGAGAGAGAAAAAAAAATTAATAGAAGCCAAAGCAAAAGAAAAAAAAAAAAAAAAAAAAAAAAAGCTCAAAGAAAAGGTGAAAATTTCTGATTCAGAATCCTTAAGAATTCTAAGTAGAAAATGGCGCCAGAGAACTTCAGCTGCCATGAATAGAAGAGCGGTAGTGTTGCCACTTTTTTTTCCCTCTAACTGGAAATAGTGGCGTACGAATATCGAAAATTTATTTCTCCGATGGAGTCGGTTCCGTATCTTTTTATCTATGCAGCTCATGCATAATTAAAAATTCAAGAACAGAACAGCTACAAGCGTAGCCTCAATATTCCAAGAATGCAGAACAATTCTATTTATTTATTTCATTTGGTCTTTAAAAAAAAAAAAAAAAAAAAAAAAAGAGTACACTGATCTTTTCCTCTTTGTTTCTATTTATTTTGTTGTTCGTATAGAAACATGGAATTTTTTTTTTTTTACTTTGTTATTATTAGTTCTGAGGAAGAATAAAAGGAACATTTGTTTAGAAAATCGAATATTCAGAAAATCAGTTTCTTAAAAAAACATAAATGAGAACACTTTTTATTTTTATTTTTTGAAAGGAATAAATTTGTCATAACTTAGCTACTAATAGAAACAAGCGATATAAATAATGATCATGTTACTATTTTACCATGAAGACACGGCAAAATATTAACTAGCAAACAAGTCAACTCTAAGATTGGTTTCCACCAGTGTCTACGTTGCAGTCACAGCTTCCTAGAACGATCACATTTCTTAACGACCTGTGTGATTCTTTATGATCGTCATATGTTCGTTTATTCATTTCTTAACAACTACGCGATGTTTATGAACGTCAGACAGAATTCGTCCATTCATTTTGTTAACAAACTGCGATTCTTTATTATCGTCAAACTGCGTTCGTCTACTCGTTTTCTTAAAACCTACTGCCTGGGGAGAGTTTACCGAGTTTTCACCCATACGATACGCGAATGCGGGGTAGTTCCCCCTAAATGTCCCTCCTTCTTCAGCTACTCGGAGCCAAGTCAGACTTCTACCTACGGGTGCTCCGTCACAATAGAAGCCGCTACCTTTCTCTCCATCCATGAGTATCATGGAATGTTCGTCCCACGCTGCCGGACACTGAGGTTTGATTTGGTTTGTCGCTGTACGGTCATTTTGTGCACACTTTAGGCTAATGAGACCGGGACCTACAGTTTAAAATGGATTCCGAACCACTACAAACATCCATGGCACGGCCGGGATTCGAACTCGAAACCTGTGGTACCGAGCTCCAGAGAGCTAGCCACTCGGCCATCAGGCTCCCGGACACTCAGGATTAGTCATAACAATACAGTTATTTCAAGATTTTTAACTGCCCCCGACTTAAAAAAATTTGAGTACCACTAGTGTAATGTGAAAGTTGAGCTGGAATAAAAAAAAAGGGGGGTCATAACATTAAGAGATTACACTTAAAGATTTTACTGTGATTCTATTTGTAAAAATGGAAGCGGAACTTTCATCATCGTCAATGGGACAGCAGCTCCATGGTTGACCAAGGCCGTCCGCCTACTGCCAGATTGCGAGACAGGAGATGATTTCCTTTTACGGGGTAGGGGTGTTAGCCCTACGCCCAACATTCTACAGTCATATTAGAACAGGACCTGCAGTTTAAAATGGATTTCAAACCACTACAAACATCCATGGCACCGCCGAGACTCGGAACTCGAAAACTTTATGCACCGAGTTTCAGAAAGTGAACTTTACCCATCTTTATTTACAAATAAATGTGTTTTCAGTTATTAAAAAGAAGTTTAAATATATCGTCTTTTGAATCATATACTGTACAAGCCATAATTGCTTCTAAAATCTTAAAAAACCCTGGTTATATATATTACCTAAAAAAAACGCACCTATATTACCTAAAAAAAAAAAAAAAAAAAAAACTCCCAACATCTTTCAATGTCATCCCTTTCAATTTACTAAACGAAAAAGAAATTAAAAAATTGAATTTACTAGAAAGAAAATTATATTCCAAACAATATAAACTCGTTTCTGGAAAATTTTAAAGCGTAATGGATGAGCGATTCATCCCATTTTTTCCCCCCACCTGCCTTTCGCTTTTATAGAACATTTTTCTACACTGGGCACGGAAAAGGGATAAATGGCTTTTTTTTCCCTTTCATAAACCCTTCATTAAATCTTTGTATGTAATCTATGTACTGTAAGAAGAAGGGGAATGTTAATTCGTTTCTCAAGTTATTGTATTTTAGCCGTAGTATTTGATTGATTTTTCGATACCATTTTTTTTCCGGCTGTTTAACGAAAGAGAAATCGTTTGTTTTTGAAGGGTCTGTTGATAAAAAAGAAATAATAAAATTATTTATTGATTGTTGAAATCATTAAAAACAAATGCAGAGATTTCTTTATGTTGAAAATGGCTTCAAAATATTAACTGGTGCGTTTATTTTGTCTGCTATATCGGTTGTAATTTTAAATTTATTTTATCGCTAGCATATTTTTATTTTAACGTATAGTATTATTTTGGAATTGATCTTGATATGATTTTTCAAACCGAAGAAATATTAGAAATTTTTAATGTTTGTTCTTTATTGCTTTTCACAGAAAATGTTTTTAATTATTATTAGGACATTTTACGCCAAATTTGAAGTAAACTACTCTGATCTTATTTTCTTTAAAACCTTTTGTCGCTTTAGTAGAGAGTTTTTGCAAACCGTATTTTTTTCTCCCTAGTGCGCATGCTCGTAGGAAACATTATTACAGATACGCATGCGCAACTTCCTATGAGCATGCGCGCTAGGGAGGAAAAAACTCTTTAATTTCTGTTGTTATCTTTAACGAGAGGCAGTTCACTCATTTCCACTCAAATATGGAGTTCATCGCTATATGCTCATCCAACTTTTAAGCCCTAATCGTAACCCAATAGTAACATGCTCAGTGACTGTGTGGAAGGCTCGGTTTGGAATCCGCTGACGGCGTGCATTTCAGTCGTTACTTCAGAAACAAAGAGACTTGATGACGATTTTAATAATGTGGTTAAAATGTGTCCAGACTACCTTTTGGGATATTTCATGGGTTTCTCCAGTACGACATTCAACTGCTGGGCAAAATAAAGGGGTGATTATGAAAAAACATCCAAAAAAAGGGATGATTATGAATTGTCGGTGGGCTCTTTGTGGTACACATAAGTAAAACACTGGTCACGTATGGTCACGAGATCATCTATTCAGCAATAACATTAAAAAAATTCATTAAAATATATTTGTCAGAAAATCACGAAAAAGAATTATTTCCAATAAATGCATCATTAAATTTTAAATTTAAAAAAATTTATTTAAATATTCATCTTAATTTAAATTAATATCTACTTGTTTATTCATAAATTGCTTTTCACTGAAATTGCATGGTTCTTTTCTATCTGCTATCTTGTTGCAGTGTTTTGATACTTGAAATCCAATGCGAACCAGGAGACGTTGAGGAAGTTCAACAATTCATAACTTTCCATTAGTTTAGAGCATTCATCTAAATGATGAATTTTGTCGGGTGGAAAAGTCTGGAAGACAACAAAACTTGCTTACAGTCTAGAAGACCCATTTTTCTGCTAATAACTGAAGGTTTCCAGAAAAATATCTGCAACAACTAACTGTAACAGATTTTCGTAAACAGTTATTGGAAGCAATTATTTTTTGTCTTTAAAAAAACAGTAAATTATCGCCAAAAAAGACGGGAGAATCTGTGTAAGTAATCGTATCCTGACAGTTCGAGTGCCAATAAATCTGGAAGGAGCAGACTGGCTTCATTTATTCCAAGGACCATGGTCAACATCTGCGCAGAGAAGATTTATGTGTTATTTTCTTCATTTCTCAACATCTCTTCCTTGTTCTGTTCTGCACCGTTTTTTAGACACTCTGTCCGTTGTAACATAATGAACAAGTTGAATGTTTCTTTATCGGTTTTGCATCTGTTAATATAATGGCAAGCGAAAAAGATTCAATTAAGAAAGAATTAAAATTTATTTTTATTCATCACTTCATGTGCTTATTTAATTGAGTAGATTTAATAGCAATAGTGTGACATCCACTTGTGATATGCAAACAACTCTTGCAACTATAGCACTGAGAAATCTATAATTTTCTCCATATACTTAATTTTTGATTATGTGTTTAATGAAACATGAAAGTTTTGATTTTTTTTCCTTTTAAGTAATTAGAGAATGTAATTATGTAGAAATCAAGGTTTTTTACAACCAATAATACCGAAATTTAATTGAATTAATAATTTTAAATTAAACTACTTTCAAAGAACTTTAAAAAAAAGAACTTTCTAACTTCAATTATATGAATTTTTTAAAAGATGGAATTATAAATTCCAGTTTTAGAAAAGGTGAGTTGGTGATTATTTTAATTTGATATAGGCGTCTTCTTTTCATATTTATAATGATACAGCTAGAATACTCAATAATTATTTGCAGAATTATTTTTGTTGATCCTGATAATAAACATTCATACTCGATTCCAATAATAAATATTCGTGCTCGCTCTTCCTCGTTCTGTGCTGCATCGTTTTTTAGACACTCTGTCCGTTGTAACATAATGAACTAAGTTGAATGTTTTCTTTATCGGTTTTTGCATCTGTTAATTGAATCTTTTTTGCTTACCATCATATTAAGAAATAGTTAAATTTTACTTTTATCCATCACTTCATGTACTTAATTTAATGGAGGAAATTTAAAAACTATAATTGGTATCCACTTATGATATGGAAACAACTCTTGCAACTATAACACTGAGAAATCTGTATTTTTTTCTATACATTAAATTTTTGATTAAGCGTCTAATAAAACATAAAAGTTTTGATTTTTTTTCTTTTAAGTAATTAGAGAATGTAATTATGTAGAAATCAAGGTTTTACAACCAACAATACCGAAATTGAGTTGAATTAATAGCGTTTTAATTAACGCATTTCGTCTAGAAATTTTTCCTGAGTCTTGTTTTTCAATCTTTATTCATGTTTTTTCCCATAATATTAACCAATTTAAAATACTTTTTTAAGGGATAGAATTATAAGTTCCAGTTTTAGAAAAGGTGAGTTGGTGATTATTTTAATTTGATACAGGTGCGTCTTCTTTTCATATTTATACTAATACATCCAGTACACTCAATAATTATTTGCAAATAAAAAATTGGGGGGAGAGGGGGGGGTCACATTCATCACTTCATGTACTTATTTAATTGAGGAAATTTAAAAGAGTAGGCACCCACTTGTGATATGAAAACAACTCTTGCAACTATAACACTGTGTTTTTCTCTGTATACTTTATTTTTTTATTATTCGTCTGATAAAAGTGAAAGTTTTTGATTTTTTTTTCTTTTAATTAATTAGAGAATTTAAAAGCTAAATTTTGCTTTTATCCGTCGCTTCATGTACTTATTTAATTGAGATTTAAAAGTTATAGTTGGCATCCACTTCCAATTATAACACTGAGAAATCTATACTTTTCTCTGTATACTTAATTTTGAATTATGCGTCGGATAAACGTGACTTATTTTTCTTTAAATTAATTAGAGAAGTAATTTTTCATGTAGAAATTCAAAGTTTTACTACCAACAATATCGAAATTTAATTGAATTAATAATTCCAAATAATAGTTTCAATAGTTTGCACCCACTTATGATATGCAAGCAACTCTTACAACTGTAACAGTGAGAAATTTGTACTTTTCTCTGTGTACTTAATTTTTGATTATGCGTCTGATAAACGTTTTTTAATTAATTAGAAAATGTATTATTCCATATGCAGAGCAAAGTTTTATAACGAACAATACCGTTTAATAAATTTAATTGAATTAATAATTTCGAATTTAAGTATGAATTTTTTTAAGGGATAATAGAGTTATAAGTTCCATTTTTAGAAAAAATGAGTTTAATTTGATATAGGCGTGTCCTTTTCATATTTATAATAATGCAACCAAGACATTCAAAAATTATTTGCAGAAAAAAAAAAATTTGTTGTTGATTCCAATAATAAATATTCATACTTTTCAATATTTAAAGTTCTTAAATGCACTTAAACCATTTTGAAATAAAATGGCTCACATATATTGTTTACTGAAGCCTGGCAACGACTTGTCATGTCTGCTAGTTGCCCATTAAAAAGTGCTCCAATGAATAAACAATTTTGGAAGAAAAACTCTTATTATTAATAAAGAATCTTTGAATTGGCAATTCGCCATTAACGGACGAAAATTAAAATGGCAGCTTCGAATATTAACGCTATCGTTAAAGGATCCAAAACCATTTTTTGATGGCATATAGGTGCGACATTATATTCATTTTTAATCGTATTGAATCTTCTTCTTCGCTAAAACTTGATGCATTCTTTTTTTTTCTTTCTTTTATTCTTTTAGTTCTTTTTCTCCGTACCGCTTAAAGAATTAGCCATAAAAGCATTAGCGGCGATAAATAGCATTTAAATGACGAGACCTTACGTTGAAAAGCTGGTCTTAATGCATTTTGGGAGACTTTTTTTTTTTTATTATTATTATTCTCAATTTTTCCCGGGCGTACATTAGAATCAATGTACGCCTGCTTAGCTGCGAGAAAGCGGATTATTGTATTATTCGGTCACACTTGAAAGGAGTTGAGTGGTGCAGCAGCCAGCCATCGTTTGCCAAACGATGCGATTTCTTTTCTCCTTTTTCATTAGAGGCTGTAGTAATCCGCTTTTCTGGGTAGAATTTTTCGTCAGAGTGGCAACGGCGAAGAAGGACTTCATGTATCAGTGAGGAAAGAAAAAAAAAAAAAAAAAAAAAGGCAATAAAATTGATGGTATTAACGGAACTGACAATAAAAATACGTTTCAATAAGTTTATATAGCACGAGGCTAATTTCTTGCAGCTCAACTCAACTCAACTTGACATCGAAATCAAGAGCACGTAGCAAAAAAACTATCTATGCATTTGTATCGAATACTTAATATGTTTTAGTTACTCTAATGTCTCCTTTACATCTGTTTAAAGAAAGATTTATATTAAGAAAGAAAATAAAAAACTTAAGATTTATTCAAAAGGACTGGTGTTTATTCTGGGTAGAATTTTTCGTCAGAATCGAAATGGCCAAGGACTTCATGTATCAATGGAAAAAAAAAAAAGGCAATAAAATTGCCTAACGGAAAAGGCAAATGAATAATAATAAGCGTATGAAAGAAATCGTACAATAAAATTCATCACCTGAGGTGGGAAAAAAATGAATCTTACAATAAAATTCATCACCAAAGGTTGTTTGTTTGGTTTGTCACTCTACGATCATTTTCTGCACATTTTAGGCTGATTATCACCAAAGGTGTAGGAAAATGAATCTGGCAATAAAATTCATCACCCTATGATGGAAAAAAATTGAATCTTACAGTAAAATTCATCTACAAAGGTGGAGAAAAATGAATCTTACTGTACAGTTCATCACTTAAGATGGAAAAAGAAAATGAATCTTACTGTACAGTTCATCACCTAAGGTAGAAAAAAAATTGAATCTTACAGTAAAATTCATCAACAAAGGTGGAGAAAAATGAAACTTATACAGTACAGTTCATCACCTAAGGTAGAAAATTATTAGTTGGTGAAATTGATCACCTAAGGTGAAAAACAAAATGAATCTTACAGTAATATTAAAAATTTTAATAATTATTATATATTTCAATCATCCAAAGTTTTTATATAAAATAAAATAACCTTATCTTAATCTTGGTTTGTATTTGTGGTTAAAAAACCAAATTTTTCTGATGTAGATTTATATCCATTAACTTACGCATCCAAAGGTCATTATGAAAAACAAAGAGAGAGAAAAAAAAAAAGTCGAGTTTATCAATCAGAAATAATTACTTTCTCCCCCAACCACCCCTTTCTATTTCCCTCGTCGTAATTTTCTCGGCAACACTTTAATTGTAACGAAATGGAACAATTTTTAAATCAGGCAACGTGCTTCGAATTTCTTCATTTGTTTATCCTTTCCCTCTATCTTTTTTTCATCCCTTTTCAAACCATAAAAAAAAAAATAAAAATAATAATAATAAGCGTATGAAAGGAATCGTAATGAAAAAAAAAAGTTTTTTTTAAAAAAAAGTAGGGGGGATTTACTTTACTTTAGTTCCAGAAAAAGAACTATAAATCGGTATTCTGGCCCGACCTCTCATCCATTGTTGCAAGTCGTATTCATTTAGGCTTAGCTTCTCATTATATTTGCGGATGGAAAAAGATTACAATAACAAAACTTCATACTCGCCGAGCCAGAAGCAAAAATACAAATAATAACACACAAACACACCAGAGGAAAGAAAAAGGAATAATCCTCGACCGAATCTATCAAAACGTAACAAAGACATGTTTTTGTCCCCCTGACTCACAAATGGCCTTTTGCTTTTTGCGCTTGGCTTGCAGTAGGTTTTCAAGTGCGACAGCTAAATCAGTTTTGATTGAATAATTATGCAAAGCAGGTGCCTCCAAGTTCATTAGCGCCATTGTGCCCCACCCCCTCCACCCTTTCCTCTCCTCCCTCCCCTCGTTGCCAGATTACACTTTTCAATTTCGGACGCGGAAGCACCCCTGCAGAAAAATTCCATCCTGTGAGCATTTGATGGCGAACAAATATTTCCAAGGTTCGGTTGATGAATGTTGTAGGAAATCCAACAATGGCTTTGCGGATTTTTCATTTGGAAGTTTAGCATATGTTATTTTTATCTATACTACCGGTATTTATTTATTTTTAAATCTCTTTTACTTATCTCTTCCTATGACAGAGATTATTTCCAAATTCATTAGCTTTATATGGAGATTTTGCATATAGAATAATTTGACCATAATCACTTATTGTTGTTCTTATTAATGGGTTCCTGAACATGATCTCGAGGTTAAATGTTATTGGAGACTGTGATTAAATGATAATAATTTTCTATATAATTTGATCAGTTTGTTAAATATTAAAATCTGCGTGACTATTATTAGTTGAAACAAATATTTCCAAGGTTTGGTTGATGAATGTTGTAGGAAATCCAACAATGGCTTTGCGGATTTTTCACTTTTTTTTTGTTAGCATATGTTATTTTTATCTATACTACCGGTATTTATTTATTTATTTTTAAATCTCTTTTGCTTATCTCTTCCTACTGCTAGAGATTATTTCCAAATTCATTAGCTTTATATGGAGATTTTACATATAGAATAATTTGATCATAATCACTTATTGTTGTTCTTGTGGATGGACACCTTGTTAATGGGTTCCTGAACATGATCTCGAGGTTAAATGTTGTTGGATACTGATAAATGACAATGATCTTTCAGGTAATTCGTTGAATTGGTTAAATATTAAAATATATGTGTCTGCTATCGATTGAAATATTTTTAAATTGGGTAAAATAATTTTAAAAATGTTGCAGCATTTAATGTTTGGGATTTGACGTATTATATATATATATATATATATATATTTTTTTTTTTTTTGCCGTAACACGTTTAAAATTATATTAATATTAATATTTCCAAGGTTAGTGATGAATGTTGTACGAAATCCAACAATGGCTTATGATTGGCGTTTGCGGATTTTTCGCTTGGAAGTTTAGCATATATTATTTTATCGTTACCGGTATTTATTTATTTTTAAATCTCTTTTACTTATCTCTTCCTACGACAGATATTATTTCCAAATTCATTAGCTTTATAGGGAGATTTTGCATATAGAATAATTCGATCATAATCACTTATTGTTGTTCTTTGGATACCTTGTTAATGGGTTCCTGAACATGATCTCGAGGTTAAATGTTATTGGAGACTGTGATAAGTGATAATAATCTTCCAGATAATTCGATGAATTTGTTAAATATTAAAATCTGCAGGTCTGTTATTGATTGAAATATTTCAAAATTGGGTAAAAATAATTTTAAAGATGTTATAACTTTTAATGTTGTGGGATTTTGACATATTAAATGTTATTTTACTGTAACACGTTTAAAATCGTGTTCATAAAAAAAGTGTATTTATAAAAATATATTTGTTTACAAAAAAAGTATTTATTATTTAACGGTGATTCGATGTGGTTTGTTTTATTCGCCAATTACGTAGGTTGTTTAAATGTGTGTTTCCAATGCTATTTTTGTAAGATTCATTTTTATTTGTCCACCATTTGAAAGAATTTTATTGTAAGATTCATTTTTATTTATCCACCATTTGAAATAATTTTATTGCAAGATTCATTTTTTTTTCCCACATAAGGTGATGAATATTACTATAAGATTCATTTTTTTCCACGTAAGGGGATGAATTTTACCGTAAAGTTCGTTTTCTTTCCACATTAGGTGATGTATTTTACCGTACGATTTCTTTTTTTTTCCCCACCTTAGGTGGTGAATTTTACTGTAAGGTTCAATGTTTATTCACGTATGGTACAATGTAGTGATTTGTTCAACATGGTTTCAAAGTATACTTACATTTTATGAATACTCCTGTTTTTTTATAATTGTAACATTAAATCATACCAATCAAAACGGTAACAATGTGTAAAATGTGAACAATTGCAGGAATGATTTCCTGTTGGTAATACATACAATCTTATTATTTGACGATAAAAATCCAAACACCTTGAGCATGTGTGTAAAGAATAGATTTTCAAACTTCATGGTACTTATTGTGAACGAGTATCCCCCAATTTCGTTTGTCTATCACAATCGTAAATCATTGCTTTTCTATGTTTTAAGTCTTAATGCTTAGGCGGAACATTTGGCGAGTTATTTGCTCACCTTGGCATTGTTTTACCTCATGCTCTATCTACATAACCCGGACCGTATGATTATGCCTATTGTGTATTTGCTTTTCTTGCTCATTCATATCCTGTTCTTTAAGTACGGGGCGTTACGTTTGTATAGAAAGAGTGCCATTATATTAGCATTGGAGAACTGCTATTAGACTTCAACACTGGTTATAGAGCCACATAAAGTGCAAAGCTACGCCCTAGAAAATTGCGTTAATGGCACGGGATTTCGATTGCTAATTTCCAGATAAAAAAAAAGTGGGGAATAAGGTCTTTGAATGTTTTTTTTTTGTTGTTGTTGTTGTTGTTGTTCAGCACATTGCTTTCGCCATTTGTCACTAATATTGTAGATTATTTTGTAGCAAATTTAGCGTGACCCAGGTGTAACAGGAAGAAACTTTTTGCTACATTGTGCCTAGTAAAAGAAAAGCGAGAATGATACATTTTTGAGACGATTTTCGAATGCCGCTGCCATTAATTTGTATACTATTTTGGAGATAATCTATAAGACACTGAACAGTTGATGCTAGAAATGTGCATACCACTAAAAAAAATCGTTTAACTCATTTATTCATGTTAATTTTTATCATAACTCGTTTAATCACTTTTGAACTCGTTCATTGTATTTATTTACTTTACAACTCGTTCATTTAATGTTTATTCAATTAACAACTAGTTCATTCAATGTTTATTCACTTTTCAACTAGTTCATTCAATGTTTATTCATATTACAATTCCTCATTCAACGTTTATTCACATTACTATTTGTTTATTCACTTAACAACGGGTTCATTCAATGTTTATTCACTTTACAACACGCTCATTCAATGTTTATTCATTTTTGAACTCGTTCAGTGTTTATTTACTTTTGAACTCGTTCATTCAATGTTTTCGGTTTAATTTATTACTGGAAAAAGAAGTATCTTATTGATTAGTTAAATGTCAGATGATTTGCATGAATCGCTCAAATAATATTATATGTAATTTCTACTTAATTGTGCTATTAAAATTTTTTTGAAAATTTAAACAGGTTGGATAAAATATTCCATATAATTGCATATGATGAACTCTTTTATTCAATGTGCATTTACGAGTTAACTCGTTCGTTTTTTTATAACTCGTCCATTCTTTGTTTATTCATTTGAACTCGTTCATTCACTGTTTATTTACTTTTAAAATCGTTCATTCACGGGTGGGTTACTCACTTTTGAATTCGTTTATTCACTGTATACTCATTTTGAATTCGTTCATACACTGTGTACTCATTTTGAATTCGTTCAGACACTGTATACTCACTTTTGAACTCGTTCATTCAGTATTTTCGGTGAAATTATGTTGGAAAAGAAACATCAGGTTTATTACTTAAATATCAGATGATTTGCAATAATATTATATATAATTTTCTCTTAATTGTGCATAAATTTTTCGGATATTTTAAACTGGTTGGATAAACGTATGAACGCATATTTAGCTAACTTGCACGATTAATTACAGTTAACCAAAAACAGACCTTTGTGTTCAATGGAATGTGCTTGCCATTATATGATTGAAATACATAAAAAATATATATATATATGGTTTTTTTTATATGAAAAATTTTTGTTGATAAGTGATTACTATGGTGTTTCTGAAGGTTTATAATTTTTTTTTTTTTTTTTATTAATTTTGCAGACAGACGATGATCGTGATTCTGGGACCGAATCAGATGACGAAGGTGCTGAAATTGAAGAGCTCCAAAAATGTAAGGGTTTCTCTGTTTTATTATTATTCTAAACATGTTTATTCGGTGATAATTCGGTTTTATACATACGTAATTACGAATAGAAATCATACAACATTATAAAGAAAAGTGTTATATTCTCTGCGCCAACAGTCAATTTCTTAATAAAGACAATGGTGTTTTATAAAAAAAATGTCAATTTAATAACAAAATATAATATAGTAGGAAATAGGAATCAATATTTGATATTTTCTGTTTGAACAGTATAAGAAATTCGTATTGGCTTGTACACAAGCATATCGTTAGTTTTACTGAAATTAAACATTGTTTCCCATATTTGTCATGTTATTGATGAAAACCGCCACCAAGCAATGCGATTCGTTTTGAGAAGCAGACATCTCGTTCATTCAATGTTCATTTATTTAACTTGTTCATTCAATATTCATTAATATGTTAACCTCTTTATTCGATGTTAACCTCTTATTTTAACGATCTCTTTATTTTTTTTCATAACTCGTTCATTCAATATTTATTCACTTTTTAACTCGTTCATTCAATATTTTTTCACTTTTGATCTCATTCATTTAATATTTATTCATTTTTGAACTCGTCCATTCAATGATTGATTAATTTTTGAACTCGTTCATTCAATGATTGATTAATTTTTGAACCCGTTCATTCAATGATTATTCATTTTTGAACTCGTTCATACAAAGTTTTATTTTGAACTCGTTCATACAAAGTTTTATTTTGAACTCGTTCATACAAAGTTTTATTTTGAACTCGTTCATACAAAGTTTTATTTTGAACTCGTTCATACAAAGTTTTATTTTGAACTCGTTCATACAAAGTTTTATTTTGAACTCGTTCATACAAAGTTTCATTTTTGAACTCGTTCATTGTATGATTGCTTCAAATGAGAATCACCCTTGAGTTGACTTGCACTTTCTTTTTGGCTTCGAATCGGGTATCTTCCTAGTAATATTATGATAAAATACATAAAAGTTCATACAGCAAGTGCAGTTGTCAAAATTTATAATGGCCCATTGTTTTAATGTTTATGTAGACCATGCTTATAGAAGGATGGTACTCATGTTGAACTGTTTTCTTGCAGACATGGAGAGCATTATCCACCTCGGCAGCAGCCGTCACAGTGACCCCAGGCGGTCCAAGAGACAGCAAGCCACGCCCCACCAGCAACAGGTGACAGGGGGCGACGAGGGAGGGGGCGCCCCCTCCCCTCCCCGCCACCACCCCCGCAGGCGGCGGACCACCAGCAACCGCTCCCCCGCCCTGGACTCCGCTCTGCCCTCGGACAGTGACCACAACTTCGACCACCACAGCTCCGAGGAGGAGCTCGAGGTGATCAACAGCCTGCACCACCCCCCGGAGAAGCGGAAGTGGGAGGAGGGCGGGGGCAGCGGGGACGAGGACGGGGGGGAGGAGGAGGACGAGTTCCTCTGCTGCCCCGTGGAGTTCCGGACCTCGCCCCCCGCGCACGTCCACAAGCCCAGCAAGTGTCTCCGCCAGGCGCACATCCCACCGCACGAGCTGTGCTCGGTGTCGCCCCGCAAGAGGCACCGCAGGACACCCACGGCCATCCAAAGACCGTGCCTGGACTTTGAAAAAATGCAACAGGTAACTTGATGTGTGTCCTCTTTCTCCCACCTCATCCTTCCCTACCACGGGGGGAAATAACTCATTTCGCCATCAAATAATTTTTTTTATACCAATATAATCTGAATTACTTTAGTCTATAGGCTCTCTCTCCCACCGAGGCGTTTAAGCGTGAAGCGTTGACCAATCACTAGTCTCACCGCGTTAGCCTGAAACCGATTTGAAATCCACCGCTTCGAGTTGACCCACTTTCAACTCGAAGCGGAACTTCACTAGGCGTAAAGCGATTTCTGACGTTTCGCTGTGAACGGGTAGAAAAAATTTTCTCCCCTGTCCATGACGCGTCGCCGCCTCACGCCTCCGTGGGAACGAGCCTTTAATAAGAAGATTACGTATAAACTTAGAATGATTCTAGAATCATATTCTCTTATCTTAAAATTTAATGGCTATTTTGTGATGAGTTTTAAGTTTGTCAAAAATCCCAAATTCTAAAAGTCAAAAGAGGATTCCCATAGGTAAATTATCAAATTAATTTACCAAATTAAATTATCTTCTTTGAATGTTCTCCTATGCGTTTCTGCACAGTTCTTACACATTTCAATTTGGTTGTCGTCATGTTATTTTTCAAAGGCCTTATCTGGACGTTGAAAGAATGCCACGCAATTTAATGTGTATATGTTGTTGCTCTGGTCTAATTTGAAATGAAGATCATCATTGAACAATTTATTTACTAGAATTATTAATGAGAATTTCGAATATATTAAAAGACGTCCAACTTCCCAGCACTACAGTCCATGTTGAACCATGACCTCCCTAACAATACGACTAAAAGTCGTCTATCTCTAGCTTTGGTTTTCCAGCTTGTGATCTTTGGGTTCTTCAGGTCCTTTTCCACTTCATAAATCCATCTCTTTTTTGCTGTCATTAACTAACTAACACCCCGGCACTGTAGTCCATGTTGGACCATGGCCTCTGTAACAATACGACTCCAAAGTCGTCTGTCTCGGGATTTGGTTTTCCAGCTTGTGATCTTTCGATTCTGGGGCCTGATGGCCGAATGGCGCACTGGCGATCGGTACCACAGGTATCGGGTTCAAATCCCGGCTTTGCCATGGGTGTTTGTAGTGGTTCGGAATCCACTTTAAGCCGTAGGTCCTGGTCCTAATAGGATCGTAGAGTCCTGCGGGGGCATTGTTACTCCGCGTCCGTAGCTTACCATCAAGTTACACGCGCCCCCTGGGTAATGCAAAGTGAGTAATATTGGTGCAGCCCTTATGACGAAGGTCATGGTCTATTTGCCAGCTTCATTAGAAGAAAAAAAAGTCTTTAGGTTCTTCAGGTCCTTTTCTACTTCATTAATCCATCTCTTTTTTTGTTGTGATTAACAAACTAACTCCCCGGCACTGTAGTATGGCCTCCCTAACAATAAGACTCCAAAGTCGTCTATCTGGGGATTTGACTTTCCAATTTGTGATCTTTAGGTTCTTCAGATCCTTTTCCACTTCATCAAATTCATCTCTCTTTTGGCCTACCCTTTTTTCTTTGGCCTGGCACTACCCCTTGAAAATCTTCTTTGTGTCTCTACAATGTCCATTCTCTCTATGTGTCTGGTCATTGAATTCTCTTTGACTTTACATAATTTATGATATCCTTTTCTCCAAACAATTTTTCAATTTCACGATTGTAACGCCTCCTCCAAACATCGCTTTTGATAAGTCCAAACATAACTCTTAAGATCTTCCTATCCCAGGTTATCAACATCTTCTCCTGCTTTTGAGATAAGATCCAGGTCTCTGATCCGTAAATAACTGTTGGTATGATTAAAAGTTGTAATTGCAAAATTTAAAATACTATTTGCTTGTACTCAAAGTATGGCGACTTTTTCATTTGGGAATTTGGCTCCTTTAATTTGGTCAAAAGACTTTGTGAAATAGAAAATAACTTTAATGCAAATTTTAGTTTTTACTAGAACTTGGCATTTAAAATCGCCATTAGATTTGGAGAATTGCCCACAAAACAAAAATCCTGAAATCGAATAATAATATCAATAAACTTCCTGGTGATTTTTATTTTATTTATCTTTTGAAGAAAAACAATCAAAAATTAATTTTGCAATTTTTCATAGCTTTATACTCATTTGACAATATGTAGTTGATTGAAAAAACCACAACCATCATCTGTTTGGCATAATATCTTTTTCAAGTGTAATAAAATTCTGAATCAAGCAATGCTTCAAGTATATATATGTATATCTTTGTTTTTCTGGCAAGATACTACAAAAAAAATGATCACTAATCAATTGAGTCATTTACAACTTGTTGTCTTTCAACCTTGAATATACCAACTATTCATTTAATGCATGCAATAAACGAATAGCAAAGGATTGTCCTCTATTCTTGTAATCTACTTCAGATTAACATCTTTTTTATCCCATTAAATATTTATTGATATTAGCCAATTTGCAAAATACCTGGTTAAACTGGTCAATGTCCCAATAATTTTATATGTTATATCATTACTTTATGGTTCATATAACCATCCATGTTCTAATGGAAAAGAAATTCGGCTAATGAATCCAGCCATATTAATGCACCTGCTGGCTTTACCTGAAGGCTATATGTGAACTTATAAAACGCATTATTTATTATGGATACAATATCATTACTTATTATATTGCCATAAGCACAAACACGAAATTTCTGCTATTATGAGATGCAATCATAGTTGTTCAACAAATTTTCTTTTTATTTTAATTTAAGAATGATCTTTGTTTTGTTGGTCTTTTGAATTATCTGTATTCCAGAAATAGCAGTTAGCAATTACAAAAAGAAGATAGTTCTTGATGAAATGTTGCATACTTTAAATATCCAAACAATGATTATTCTATATTTGTTTTTTGTTTATTCACGAGAATTCATTTTAAATTTTCGATTTGTATAACTATAGTATATACTATATTAAAATTTCCATTTAATATATCAATGATTACAAACAATTTATTGTTTTGTAAGCACAAAATGCATTTCTGAGATTTGTTTGTTTTGTAACTTTGGGCTAAAAGTTTATGCAGGTGATTCCGTTTAGGCTCTATATCCATCTGCAAGTCATTTTACAAACAACAATGAAAATGTTTACATTATCAAGAACTTTCTAATAATAATCTATTTTCTGTGCAATGAACGTCTGTAAAATAAATATGAATTCAATTGGGTTGAAAATTATTTTTTCAACTTAAGAGTTTCTAGTGAGTGAGTGATTGATTGATAAATAAAACAATTTTACAAAAACAACTTGACTTGTTTATTTTCAACTCACTTATTAATAACGAGAGATTTGAAAACAGTGATATGCATTTATAAATTTCAAATGTTTCCATTTATTCATTTCAAACTGAAAATGTATATACGTAGACAAATAGTATAAAAGCATATTTAAAAATGATTTTTTATAATAAAAAAATAATGCTTTTTAAAATTTGGTGAATCATGGCGAGCTATCAAAAAGCAGATTATTTACCAAAAGATTTATTCAAATTTGTACAAAGATTTTGATGACAAATAGTGAATTAATTTTTGTAACCACTTTACCAAAACACCAAACAACTTTAGTAATAATTTAAAACACTGGTTTTTTTTTTCAATTTAATTTTACGAATTAATGTATAATTTTTAATATTTTTGTTGTTTTTATTTAAAATATTCCAATTTTCATTTCATAAGTAATTCAAAATTGTATAAATGTTATTATTTAAATTTGTACAAAGGTTTTGATGATAAATCTAGAATTAAGTTTTGCAACCGCTTTACAACCAAACAACTTAAGTAATTATTTAAAACTCTGTTGTTTTTATTTAATTTTATGAATTAATGTATATTTTTATTGTTTTAAAATATTTCAATTTTCGTTTCATAAGTAATTACGTCTAATTATCCAGACGTTACTGCATTATTACTTGTTGATCTCGTGCTCTATTCCAAAATCTAGTTTTTTTGTTTCTCCATCAAATTTCCATCCCATCCCATTATATACAATAACCATTGAATATCATCTTCATCTAAAACAAAAATCGATTTAATTGTGAAATTTTTAATATTTTTATTGTTTTAAAATATTTCAATTTTCATTTCATAAGTAATTACGTCTAATTATCCAGACGTTACTGCATTATTACTTGTTGATCTCGTGCTCTATTCCAAAATCTAGTTTTTTTGTTTCTCCATCAAATTTCCATCACATCCCATTATATACAATAACCATCGAATATCATCTTCATCTAAAACAAAATCATAAGCCTTACGTGCAAAAGCCAGTCAAAATAATGAACTCTTGCAGTGATAGCAACTGGTAATAATACCTTTTTCGATTCCATACCAAGCCATTTGAAACCTCAAATGTTCACCTTTTGCAATTTCTTCCACTGGAAAAAGAAGGTTGGTAAAAAAAAAAAAAAAAAAAAACTGTACTAATGATTCGACCACTGAAATTAGGTGCGGATGCTGTTCTGTTGGACACGATTTGTTCCCTCGACCGGTTTTGGTCGTGATCTTTGCATTGTTTGCTTTGTAAAAAAAAGTCCTTTGTAGAAGGGTGTACCAGTCCCGAAAAAGTGTTTATGCGCTGTGAGTATAAGTAGTCTCTGACCTTTGGAATGGGAAAGCGTATTGCATAAGTCGTGGCTGGATTAGAATGCATTTCTCCATATTTAATTTCATTAGAGATTAGTTCTTGAAAAGAAAAAAAAAAAGACATTTCGAAGGGCATATATTGTGACGGTTGGTGTAATATCTTTAAACGAAAAATATTGCCACAGTAAGTTTCGTTTCGATGCTAGAATAAACAATGTGGCCATGTTTTCACATGTGTTGAGTAACTGATTCTTGGATTAAAGTCCATTATGCATTATGTCAACGCATTTCACATACGTTGACTTAGTGATTCTTGGATTAAATCCATTGTACATTGAATGTCATTACACATTTGTTCTGTAAGGCATTCTAAAAGATATATCGTACTAATCAATATTAAATTTTTTCTTTAAAAATATTGTCTATACACAAGAATCATTTGATTATTGGGATGGTATTGTGTTGTATTATGTATGGTATTATGTAGTCATCGGTGAAGTGGACATTATGAAAGTTGGATATTGTAGTGGTTATGTAGTTTATTTAACAGAAAGATATATTAGCACAGCAAGTTTCGTGTGACTACTGGAACACTACTATAATTTGTAAACAATGTGGGCATGTTTTCACATGTGTTGAGTAACTGATTCGTGGATTTAAAGGATTATTGGAATAATTTTCTTAATGTCCATTATGCATTATGTCAACGCATTTCATATGCGTTGAGTAAGTGATTCTTGGATTAAAGTCCATTATGCATTCATTATTCATTTGTGTTGTAAGGCATTCTAAAAGATATATCGCACTGATCAATATCAAATTTTTTCTTCAAAAACTATTCTCAGTATACAAGAATCATTTGATTATTGGATGACATTTTGTTATGATGGATGTAGTCATCTGTGAAGTGGATATTGTGGTGGTTGGTGTAATATCTTGAACCGAAAAATATTACCATAGTAAGTTACGTTTGGATGCTGGAATACTAATTTGTAACCAATGTACTCATGTTATCGCATGTGTTGAATAAATGATTCTCGGATTAAAGAACATTATACATTCAATGTCATTACACATTTCTTTTGTAAGACATTATAAAAAGCTATATCCTATTGATCAATATCACATTTTTTTCTTCAAAAATATTCTCAATATACAAGAATCATTTGATTGTTGAGATGTTATTTTGCTATAACGGTTATAACCTCACAGTAACACTATACAAAAAATCTGTCCGATCTTACTCTAGTTTTCATGCATTTCCACTATGTTATAACTAACTTCAACTTAAAATTGGATGAAACCTCTCCAAATAGAACGATCTAAAACAAAAAGTGACGAATAAAAAAGATTGTTGAGTTGTTATTTTGCTATAACGGTTATAACCTCACAGTAACAGTATACAAAAATTCTCTCCGATCTTACACCAATTTTCATGCATTTCCACTATGTTATATATAACTAACTAACTTCAACTTAAAATTGGGTGAAACCTCTCCAAATAGAACGATCTAAAACAATAAACGACGAATAAAAAAAACTTTTCAGCTTAAAAGAAATTCCTCTTGTGCAATTCTTTTAACTATATTAGAATAATTTACGACGTTCTCGTAAATCTCGGAAAGAATTCGTATTGCTTCACAAGCAGAGCATTTCTGCCTGCTCATCTATGTTGCCAATTTCGCCAGCAAAGAATTCTATTTACGATCCGCTAAATGTATAGTTTGTAAGACGGGGGACTTTGGAATTAACGCCAACGAAAAACAGAATGCCATTAAATTTTCCAAAAGTTGGCCTAAGTAATTTCTTGGCGAACAGTTGGCACTGATTATGTTGTCTTTAAAGATCTCAGATTTCCTGATGTTTTATTTGTCGAGCAAGAATGTCAACATAAATTAGATTTAGGACAGTGTGAAAAAGGAACACATTTTGTGGGCTTTTTTTTCCCTGCCACTCTCGTTCGGTTATCGTTTGCTCCTTGAAAGCAGACGATAAAACAATGTCAGCTGAGTAGACATTTTTAACTTCTAAAATTTCATACTTAACGACTTTGTTTTCAGCGTTATCGTGGCGCCTTAATATTTTTTCTTTTTTTCGGAGGTGAATAAACTTCACTATTTTAACTAACTCTTTATTAGTTATCGGTGAGAGATTTAAAAATAATTGTAAGTGTGTCGGTCTGTTTTCTTTGAATTATCGTACACACATGCAACAACCAATTATATTCAAAATAGCACTCAGCGACAAGTTACATTCGTCGTTATTTAAATTATTATTTTAGCATATGGGACCTATATATACTTATTTTATTTTTACATAGTATTTGTGTAAGACTATTTTTTTTTTTTTTGTTGGGGCCTAATAGCCGATTGACTAGTACTCTGGTGCTCGGTGCCGCAAGTTTCTGGTTCGAGTCCTGGTGGTACCATGAACGTTTGTAGTGGTTCGGAATTCACTTTAAAACGTAGGTGGCGCTCTAATATGGCTGTAAGAGCGTTGGGCGTGGGCCTGACAACCCTATCCCGTAACAAGAAAAACATCTCTCGTCTCGTAATCTGTCAATGGGCAAACACCCTTGGCCCACAATGGGGCTGTTGCGCCAATGATGAAAATGATGATGTCTTGTGTAAGAGGATTATTTCATTAAGCATAACATGTGTATACATACTTATATCTATCATGATGTTATAATTAATTTATTATTGGTTTTACTAGTTTCCTGGTCTACTTGTTTCACAACCTGTTTTTTGTGTATTTTGTACAGATATATTCGTTGTGCCCGACTCGTGGCTCAGTGGCAACGTAGGCCGCTGGTGAGCATTAGAGCTGAGGTCCAATCCGTTGCCGTCTTTATTGTAGTCACTGTTTCAAAAAAAAAAAAAAAAAAAAAAAAGACTCTATGGCGTTTGTGATTTTCAGCATCTTGCCTACGCAATGATAGGAGTTTTTCGGGTTTACTCCCAAACGATACGCAAATGCGAGGTAATCCTAAAAATCCTCCCGAAAGGCACTGCCATCCTTTTTCAACGACACGGAGCCAAATCAATTTCTACCTTTGGGAGCGGCCTGATGGGCAATTTGCTAGCGCCTTGGCCGTTGGTAACACAGGCTTCAGGTTAGAATACTGAATGGCGGAGGATGTTTGTTAGGGGTTCAAAATCCCTTTTAAACAGTAGCTCGTGGTGTAATTAGTCATAGTTTACAAGGAATGACAGTAGAGCTTCAAACCAAAACAAACTAATCCACTAAGTTCAATGAGCGACCTGATATCCAAGTGGCTAGCGATCTGGCTTATATACCACAGACTTCAGATTCGAATCCTGGCGGTGGTTTGGATGTTTTTTAGTAGTTCATAGTTCATTTTAAATTGTAGGTCTCGATCTAATTATTCCTAATATTCAAAAAATTACCGTAGAGCGACAAACCAAACCAATCCACTAAGCCCAATGAAAGACCTGATGACCAAGTAGCTAGCGCTCTGACCTTTAGTATCACAGACTTCAGATTCGAATTCTGGCTGGGGTATGAATGTTTGTGAGTGGTTCAGAATCTATTTTAAACTGTAGGTCTCGATCTAATTAGTCCTAGTATGCAAAAAATGACCGTAGAGGGACAAACAAAACTGAAACATAAACTGATGTTCATGTTTATGGTGTTATGCCCATTCTGGTTTATTGACATAGAAATGGAAGTCTTAGGTTCGACACAATCAACGTTGAGCATAAATGTTGTAGCCCTAATTTCGAACACGCTATCCTATAAGATTGCTCCAGCTTTAACAAATGGCGAAGCAATACTGGATGAATAAACCAATTCACCAATAAACATCCAGAAAACATTGCAACACGCACATCTGCAACTAGCTTTACCTGGATTCGAACTCTGTGTTTCGAATCGCACCAGAAACTAGTTTACTCATTCAACTAAGCCATCAAAATAGCCACATCGGATTGAATCCGACTGTTTCATCTATCTATCGCTTTAAATTACCAAGTTCCACCTACTCCACTGATGCTACTTGCCCATTGTCAAATCTGCACTTCAAAAGAAACACATTTACGATTCGCACTGTTAAACATCAAACAAAAAAAAAAAAAAAAAAAAAAAAAAAAAATGAGGCATGGGCACACATACACGCTCGCATACACCACATGAAACAATGAACATAATTGTGTCGCACACGCCAAACGACTGTTACATCTTTTCTCTTTCTAAAGAGAGAGGGAGGAAATATGGCACTTTTACCTGCAACCGTACCCTAAAGAAAAAGAAAAAGTAATAATGATAATAAAAATACTACATATAGATATATCTCGCACCAAACTCGTTCCTAGCAAACATTGGGAAGCCAGCGAGGCAGAAATTTCAATTAGTAGCACTCCAGCAATTTTTTTTTTTTTTTTTTTTTTCACCCCGTTTTTGCTATTCTTCTTTGTGGAAACTTTTTCACTGGAAGGAAATAGATTGAAAAGCTGCTGGCGAAAGGATTTTCACTACCTCCCTCACTCACCCGTCCCCCTCTTCTCTTCACCCTCCGCCCCTTTTAACTGCTACTGTATTCGGTAATAAAGCTTTCGAAGTCATTTTCGCACCGTTTCCGCTGCGGAAATCGGTCGGCATGCTTTGCTTGGCCCACCCCGTCGCACACCCTCGATAATAGAAGCGCGAAATCGTTTGCGATTTTAAGAGCACAAGGCAGCTGATACATGCATTCATTTTTTTTTCTTGTAACCTCTATTTTTCGGTGCGGTGAATGATTTAGCACCGCTGCATTCATAGAACATATATGATAAAGAGCGGAGATTGCCAAACCTACTTGGTTGCCATGACAACGCCTTTGCTCTTCTGATAATAGTCTATGACAAATAAGTCGGCTGTTAACTTATTGGGGTTGAAAAAAAAATTTTTTTCATTTGATGATTATTTAGTCTGTTTTTTTAATTTATTTGACACTCAAATTCGTCTACGCATTAAATTAAAATTTATTATCAATAGTTTTCGAAATTTTATTTTGTATAAAATGCATTAATTTATTCGTCTATCATTCTACTATAGTAACAAAGTTTATGGTTATTTATTTGAAATTTGGTTTACATTTACAGTGCGTAATTTCACAATGTTGTTTTGGCAGTTGTTTTACATCTTATACTGTATTATCCGCGCTCTGTCGCTCGGTACTACAGGTTTCGGGTTCGAGTCCCAGCGGACACTCGACCTTCAGGCTCCTATAATATATTATGTCATAGGGAAATTCTACAGGTTACAGGTTAGAAAAAAAAATGTGCGATCGAAGGTTATGAAATTTTAACATGGACAGATATGGAAAAAAAAAATCTACCCATGATGCGATTTTATATATCATGTTTGTATAATTCTGCGATATTGTATATTATAGGCACTAAAATTGGCGACAGTTTTACGTTGTAATGGTACCACAGGCTTCAGGTTCGAATCCTGGCGGTGGCATGGATGCTATTTAGTGGTTCGGAATCCACGTTAACTGTAGGTCCCGGTCTAATTAGCGTAAAGTGTGCATAAAATGACCGTAGATTGACAAACCAAACCAAAGGAGACAATTATTTTGTTTTTCAGTCTTATGTACTTATTTAAAGATTGAAACTGAAAATTTGTATTACTTATTTTGCGGAGAGGTTATGAATTGCATCAGAAACTTTTCAAATACTCATAATAATAAATAACTTTAATGTATATCTATATATATACATTTGTAGTAAACATGTTGTCTATTTGAATAAGTTATAATCTGATTCAATATCACACGTACGTATCGCTCATTTAAATATATCGTAACAAAGTTACAGTTAAGCATAATTTATTTATTTATAACTCTTTCCAAGGAAAACAACTGCGTTAATAATAATAATAATAATAATAACTTTTCATTCCATTTAAATCTTCTTAAAAAAGATTAGATATCTTTTAATCTTTGTCCTTAAAAACATTTGCATTTTGCACGATTATAAAGTTACGGTTATGACATAAACCAACAATTAGAACTTCTGTTGTATTTGTTGTTGCTTTTTATGCAACATTTGGTACTCTAGTGCGACGATGACACATGGCAACTTACGCAATGTGTTTTTGTGACATCTGTTCGTCGTAATCAAAACACGGTCATAAATTTTCGAATATCTCATTTATTTTATTTTGATCTCTCTTGTTTTTTGATTTCCTAATTCATCTGTTCTTTATTTATATTTGGCAATAGACAAATGGATGGGCTGTTTTTATTTTTTTTTTTTTTTTTTTTTTATTTTATTCTTACACCCATTTAGGTCGTGTTGTGGTCATATCGCACAATGAGTATTACGCATGCAAAGTGCCGACGCCATTTTAAGTTATTCATCGCCCTAATTGGCGCCATTATGTTTCGCCGTGTGTTAAATTAGGCAACATAAAAAGTTGAATATACACGATTCGCAACTAGACAGACAGTGGACAATTGTGTTGGCCAGACATAATCAGATACAGACTGTTATTTCCAAGTTTCATTTTTTTTTTTTATTTAATGCTTTGTGATAGGCACGATTCAATAATTTAACCCTTTTTTTATTTATTTATTTTTTTTTACACACGGACTGATTAGTTATTTTTTTTTTCTGTGTACCTTAACAAGCTTTTGCCTCCGTTCTTCCTGATTTTTTTTTTTTTTTTTTTTTTTTTTTTTTTCTTATGGGTGGCTAACTGATTTCCTGCTTGTTTTGATAAAGGATGCCTCACCTTAAAGCGAACTCGTGTGATTGTGAAATTTTATTTTTCTTTGATTTATTTTTTTTTTCCCTTTATACCGCATATTTGTGGTTTTCAGTTTTAACATTATAAATAAGTTAAAGATTATAGAAATAAAAAAGTTCTGAAAAACATAAACGTATTATACCTCCTATTTTGTTTTGTTATTCGAATTAGTTACAAAATCGAACTTTTAAAATTTCTAAATTTAGATATACTTTATATAGTGTATATATATATATATAGGGCCTTATGGCCGAGTGACAATCGCTTTGACGCTCGGTACCCCAAGTTTCGGGTTCGTGTCCCTGTCCCTGCAGTGTCATAGATGTTTGTAGTGGTTCGGAATCCACGTTAAACTGTAGGTCCCGGTCTAATGTGACTGTAGAGCGTTCGGCGTAGGGCTGACAACCCCATCCTGTAAAAAGTCAGCATCACGGAGCCAGGTCAGGCTTTTACTTATGGGGGCTACATCACAACTATCGGCCTTACGGGCAATTGTCTAGCACTGTGGCCCTTGTTACCACAGGCTTCAGGTTCAAATCCAAGCGGTGAACAGGTCTGATGGCCAATTTGTTAACGCTCTGGCCTTTGGTACCGCAGGCTTCAGGCTCGAATCCTGGCGGTGGCATTTCAGAAGAATATTCCACCAAGCAGCCTATCGATGCAAAACGATTTACACTTTGTGATAATCGTTATCGAAATCTTTTCGTTTCTGGAAACAGGACTAAGCCACCAGCGGATTCGAACCAACAGTTTTCTTGCACTTTAGCCACATACCACTGGGTCATAAGTCAAACTGCAATATGTGTATACTTTTTGTGTTAGCTATTAATTAAAATTAAAATGGAAAAGAATATTTTACTAAAAATGTCCACTTTATATTTAGCATTACTTAAACGAGAAGGCGGAAAAAACATTAAATCGATATATCGATAGATGACCAGATATCACAATCGGAATTCGAAATTCCTCTCCCACGCTTCTGTTGTACCCATTTACGAAAACCCCCTCGCCATCCAGACTCTCATGCTTAGAAGTAATTGCGCATCTAAGTCCACGAAATTAATTTTAAACGCTCTGCCTTCTATCACAAATGAGCTTTCCAATTAATCTCTGAGCTGCCAAGACTGCAACTTTTAAGTAGCTTATCTAGTAGCGCTACTGCTGCTGCTGCTCCTAATTAATTGCCGATATAATGAATTTCTGCGTCTTGAGTTTCTACTACTTCCTTCTGCGGGATTATTACTTTAAAATGCACTTTGGAAAAGGGATTTTGGATTCCTAGTTCCCCCAGATTGGGGATTTTCTTCTTCCGACTTTTCCCCTAAATTAACTCTTAATAAATATGGGAAGTGGAAATTGGTGTACTACTACTAAAGCTTGAATAAATAAACTCGCCGTTTTGTTTTATTTATTTATTTATTTTTTTTTTTTTTTTTGTTATGAGTGCATGCAATACTTATTGTTGGGATTATTTTGTGTGTCGTTAATATTAGTGTCATTGTGTCAAATAAATCCCCGGTTGATTGCGGTTAATATTTGAAGGGATAATATTGTTTTAAGTTTTGTCCTGCCCTAATCGCGTCACATTTGACAGCGCACTGTAGTTAATTTTAATATTTGTGCACAAACTTAGAGAATTATGCTCCCATAATGCAACTAGGCTGCGAGTACAGAAAATTTAAGAATAATTAGTAAAAATAATAATTTAAAAAGAAAATTAAAAATTCTTTTGAATAAACAGTGAGATTAACAAAAATTTAAGGAATAGAGTCTTTTAAAATAAAGTTAAAACTATATCAAATTAGTAACGGAATAAAATTAATTTGATTTAATTAATTATTTATTAATATGAATCATGAAAATGCCAGCTGTTTCTTTTGTATGCTTACTTTAATCAACTTTTATTTTTAAATGAATCAGTTATTTTTATGAACCATTCATTTTCATGAATCAGTTATTTTTATGAACCATTCATTTTCATGAATCAGTTATTTTTATGAACCATTCATTTTCATGTATCAGTTATTTTTATGAACCAATCATTTTTATGAACCAATCATTTTCATGAACCAATCATTTTTATGAACCATTCATTTTCATGAACCAGTCATTTTTCATGAACCATTCATTTTTATGAACCATTCATTTTTATGAACCAGTCATTTTTATGAACCATTCATTTTTATGAACCAGTCATTTTTATGAACCATTCATTTTCATAAACCAATCATTTTTATGAACCAATCATTTTCATGAACCATTCATTGCAGAATATTCTACTACCAGAGTTTTGCATAACGAGTCGACTCGGTGTAAATTATGATAAAATCCTGCATGAGCAGTCGGACTTTCTTAATGCTTTCTAGGTAAAGAGGAACGTTTGTACGCACTGAAATGATGTCCACCGTCATAAAGGTGTCACCAACTTATCAAGACTTTTAAAACGAGAAAAAAAAATAGTAATAATAATTGACTGGGCCGATATACAGGTTACCCATAAAAAGAAAGTAAGAACAAAATATATAACAGCAATCTTAAAAAAAATTTTAAAAATCTATAGAATTCCAAAACGATTTTCTTTTCTCAAAAAATCTTTTCACTCTGAAATAAAATCGTCTTTGTTTTCACCAGACGATCTTTTAGAACAATTTTGTATTATCTGATTATATGTTTATTAGCTAGTGAATGAAACTTAAATAAATTTAATTTATAAAAAAAAAATTTTAAAAAATGTTATCTATAAAAAGATCTTGAAAGAAATTTAAATAAATTTAATTTATAAAGAAGCTCGTGAAATAAATTTTTATAAATTTTATTTATAAAAAAAATCCTGAAAGAAATTTTTTTTTAAATTAACCAATAAGAAAAAAGTGGTCAAGGACACAAAAAGAATTGATCAAGGAAACGAAAAACTCCTCTTTCGAAAACAATACACATAATTTTATGGATAAAAATTATTTATATTCGAATAAATAAATTATTGAACAATATAGTTTCTTGAACTTTATTACTAACTAGCAACGAATGTTTTTGTACTTAATCTCTTCCTACCGAATTATTAATAACATAACAAAACAAAGAAAAATCCGAAGAGGAACGTAAACGTTCGATTTGCACAACTGGTTTTCCGCTTCGAACCGATGACCCCTAATTCGAATCCTCCTTTTTCCTTCACGGCAGACGACATTTATAACGCGTAAATCTTTCTTTCTTTCTTTTTTTTATTAATAATCACTACTGTTTTTCCTCAACTTAATGAAAACTACAACTAACGAGGGATGGAAAAGGGAGGGGGGTTCGAAACGAAAGAATCGTTTTCATTCGCGGCTGAACCTTGCTTGACCGTGACCGGACGGCACAAACTAGTTGTGATCCTCTTCCAGCGTGAATCATGAAGGTCACTGGTTCACTCCTCGACTTGTGAGTCATGCTACTAATTGTTCTTCATTATTATTATGTAGATGGAGTTGGAGCAGCAGGTCAAAAGGTAAATTAGGGGATTTATGGATTGGACCGTACGTTCTTTTTAACCGCAGTGAGAATTCGAACGCTATGTGGTTTGGATGTGGCTTTAATCCGGAAATGGATTGCGAATCAAATGCTAATATAATTAAAATAATGACTTTTGTGGATTTATATGTATTCATTGACAAAAAAAAACCTGTCCGACTCGTGGCTCAGTGACAACGTGCTCCGCTGATGAACATTTAGGTTGATGAATCGAGGTTTAATCCGCTGGCTGCTTTGTTGTAGACACTATGTCAGAAAACGAGGATACTCGATTGAGTTTTGGATGTTCAGCATGACATGAAACAAAATATATTAAATGATTTAATTGATTAATGGAATAAAATATCATACCTAATGAATATTATTTATCTTTTGTTTGTTTGTAAGTTTGATAGAAAAGAATACAAATCGTACTTAAATGTTAAAAAAGAAAAACTAAAACTAAATATTTCCACTTTTTTTTTTTTTTTTTTTTTTAGAACTATTTGGCTTACATATATTTTTTTCACGAGATTTGAACTATCGAAAATAATCATATTTAATTACAATTTAAAAATATCGTCAAAAATTCTACAGAAGAACAACAAAAAAAAAAAATCGTTTTCATTTGTTTTTAAATTGCATTTAATTAATTTTAAATAAAAAATAATTTTAATTAGCATTATCATAACGCTAATTCTTTTTATTATATCTGTTGGGTCATATTATATCTGCCAAATCATCTGCTTATCAAATCTCGATTTGAACTGTTGTAAATAATCATACTTAATTACAATTTAAATATGATTTAAAAAATTCTACAAAAGAAAAAGACCAAAAAAAAAAATCATTTTCATTTATCTTTAAATTGCATTTAATTCATTTCAAAAAGAACTATATATTCATTATCGTAACGTTAGTTCTTTTTATTATATCTGCTAATTTGATATGCTGAAATAAATAACGGTAAAAATGCATCTCTAATGTGAACGCTAATATTAAAAATCTATATCCACAAATCCTTCTACCTGACTTAAAATAAAACATTTAAAATGCTTGGTAGACTCAGCTCGTTGCATAACATGCTATTTCATTGCAAATAAATCTCTCCATCAAATCCAAACGAATCGTAAGCAAAGGAGAAACGCATCTCATTGGCCAAGGCTCTTCAACACAGCTGCTTCTATAACCCGGACAAAATGTTCGAATTTTCTCACGTGCCTTTACGTGCTCAAGAAATCTCGGTTTTCTTGCGCTGCGTTCGTATCCGGACGTGTGTGTTTCGGAATCGGGTATGTGCGTCAAACACACCTGCTTTCTGCTCAAGTAATTGGCCAACTTCTTCTTTTTTAGTAGTATTCTACGTTGGGTGCTGCCTGTGGGATTGCAGAGAGTATGTTAAAGATTGGAATGTCAAAGTGGGGAGCTCACTTATTTTGGATATTTGTTCATGTTCTTTTTTTAAAGGACATCTTTTAACATGATTTCTGGGATCCGGTGTTGGTTTAATATGATTTGGAAATATCCATACACCACGACATTTTTTACAAGTGTTTACGCTTTAAAACGGTTCAAATATTGAGGGCGAATAGAAATTATACAACAAAACACATGAAGGGAGATTTAAAGGATGCTTATATATATATATATATATACACACACACACACATATATATATGTGTGTGTGTATATATGATGTGTAGTGTTTGTGTAACATGTGTAGTGTCTGTGTATGAGACATGTGTAGTGTGTGTATGTGATATGTAGTGTGTGTGAGTTTATATGTGAGTGTGAGTGTGTTGTGTGCGTGTGTAGATGTTTGTGTGTGAGTGTATAAGTGTGTGTGCATATCTATATTTGTGAGTGTACATATGTGTGCGTGCGTGCGTATATATAATATGTGTGTATATATATAATATGTGTGTTGTGTGTATATTCTTTCTACTTGATTTAAAATTAAAACATTTGGAATGCTCGGAAAATGTTCCTCGTTGCATAACATGCTATGTCATACCAAATAAATCTCTCCATCGAAATCTTTCGGAATCGAGCATGTGCGTCAAACACACCTGCTTTCTGCTAAAGTAATTGGGCAACTTCTTTTTTATTCGTTTGGCTCTACGTGTGGGATTGGAGTATGCTAAAGATTGGAATGTCAAAGTGGGGAGTTCACTTATTTTGGATATTTGTTCAGGTTCTTTTTTTAAGGGCATGTTTAGGCATGACGAGTGATTCCTTTAAAACTTGGATTTTTAGTATCCGCTGTTGCTTTAATATGATTTAGAAATATTCATATACCACGATATTTTTATAACAGATGTTTTGATATAAAACGGTTCAAGAATTGAAGGCGGAAAAAATTTATATAACAAAACACATATTTAAAGGCATGCCTCATATATATATATATATACATAATCTGTGTGTGAGTATGTATATATGTGAGTGTATGGTTGTTTATATATATTTTCTTAAAACGCTTCAACCGTTTTCGAATCTCAGCTATTTCGACTTAGGGCATTCTCCAGAAGGTGGCATATTAGAATTTTATAAGGTAGCCTATTCAGCTTTACCCAGTTTACAATACACGGAGGGGCTACTATACATTTGCTTTCCGTCATTGCAATTTTGAACGAACACCCCAAATGTGGTATTTTAGAGAGTTCCACTTTCTTCCCCGTCTATCCGAGCGAAAAGGAAGGACGTAACGGCGTAGGGATTTATCACATTCATCCCCATCGTGTCGATTCATCTCCGCTTGTTGGTATTAAAACCATTCTTGCACACTTTTGAACGCACTGGGTTTGGGGGGCATACCATCCTATTCGAAGCAAACAGAAGTACTTTCTGGCTTACAAATGTACCACACCAATTCTCGGCATAGACACGGAAGTTTTCGGTTAGACTACACTTATTGGGTTTCGAACCTTTTTTTTTTTTGTGTCCAATGCAGCTGGCAAACACTTAGACAGCTTGGTCTTGGATGCCTTAAGGCAAGCGCTGCACAGACGCTACTCACTTTGCATTACCCAGGGCGCGCGTGTAACTTGAAGATAAGCCACGGACGCGGAGTAACACTGCCCCCGCAACGCTCTACGATCCTATTAGGACCGGGACCTACGGTTTAAAGTGGATTCCGAACCATTACAAACATCCATGGCACCGCCGGGACTCGAACCCGAAACCTGTGGTACCGAGCGCCAGAGCGCTAGCCACTCGGCCATTCAGGCCCGGGGGTTTCGAACCTGGATTCCTTAATTCGCAGCAATGGTATTCCTTACTATGCACCAGTCCGGTTTGTGCTGTTAACACATAATAGTTTATATATTTATAACGTTATATGTTAGCATTATATTTAGATGTATATGTCGTTATAGTTTTAAAAATTAAACTTAAAAAATGACTAGTAATGATGATAAAAAAAAATATACATATAATTTTTATTAATAGACGCTAATTTTAACCGCTTATTTATTTCAATAATAGCATTTTTGATTATTTATATATAATCTCTGAATTTATAATTTACGAGTCTTGAGCGACCTGATAGCCAATTGGCTAGCACTCTGCCATTTGGTACCATAGACCAGGGTCGAATCCGGGCGGTGGCATGGATGTTTGTTAGAGGTTCAGAATCCACGTTAAACTGTAGGTCCCTGTCTAATTAGTCTAAGTGTACACAAAATGACAGTAGAGCTATAACTAAACTAAGTGTACGAGTCTTAAAAACATGACGAAATGAAATTTAGAAACTTGCACACCATAATGAGAAACTGTAGCATTAATTCCCAATAAAATATCATGTTTCTTGGAAAAAACGTAAACTTCGGTAACGACCGAGACCACATTTCCGTTTCATTTACGAAATATCTTTTCAGGTGAAACAACAGATGGTTATCGATTGCTTCTTTTTTTTTTTAAATTGCCATCGGATTCTTCGGAAAAACTGCTCTGTGGTGATTCTTGTTATACGCCGTTCATAAAGATCGTATCTCCGGAAAGATATGTGCTCTAGCAAAACGACAGGAAATCCTTACTTTTTTTTTTTAGTATTTCTACTAATTAAAAATGTTTTATTTCACTGCAATAACATTGAGTTGCCGTATTATATTTTGTTTTGATGGAACCAATCTTTTTTTGAAGTGACTGCTTTCGGAAATGATGAGTTCCTATTAAAAGTCTGTTCGACAGTTAAGATGTATTTTTGGGAGTTTTCCGGGTTTTCTCCCGTACGGCAAGACAATGCAGGATCGTTATTCAAGAAAGTCCGTCCAAAAGATATCATTATCCTGTTCAGTTTGTAAATTATACCCCGGTGTATTAATAAAGTTGCAATATTGTAGTAAACTGCACATTTTTTAACTTCTATTTTATATGAATATATATATATATGTATATACAAACCATATAATTATATGTACCTAACAGCAATGTAATTAATTGCATTTAACAACAAACAATATAATTAAACATATTTAACAACAATGTAATTGTGTTTAGCAACAAACAGTTTAATTAATTGTGTTTAGCAACAAACAATTTAATTAAATATACCTAACAACTATGTAATTAATTGTATTTAGCTACAAACACTATAAATATAACTATCAATAACTTAATTAACTGTATTTAGCTACAAACACTATAAATATAACTATCAATAACTTAATTAACTGTATTTAGCAGCAAACACTATAAATGTACCTAACAACAACGTTAATTAAGTGTGCTTAGTTACAATGTAACTGAATGCATTTAGCAACAATTTAACTAAATGCATCTGCTAATAATTTTACTTAAATGCATATAGCAACAGTTTAATTAAATGCATCTAACTTCCCAAAAAATAATCAAAAAATCATATTGAAGAAAAAACAGAAAATTGAAGATTAAATGTATATGAATTTACCATCACAATGAAATTTCACAATGTAAACAACGACATATTATAAAGCACTGATAGAATATTTTTCTGATTATTCCAATAGAGATTTTTTATATATTACAATCTATACCGTTATTAGAAAACGAAACTGTACATCTAACTTTTAAAGATAAGGCTAATGAAATGATAAAAAAAATTGCGAACAACACAGAATTATAAAAATAAATTGGTTTTATGTTAATCTGTTTTTACCTTACTAAAATTCTATTTATTTATTTTTTTATTCCGTATGTTAACGACAAATTAATTTTTGTTTTTCTTTTATGCTGTCGAAATAACTATTTCATTAGTACTAAAACGTATAACTTTTTTTAAAGTTAAACTAACTGCTCACGCGACGCGCTGGAATTTTCTAGTTACGTGACTAGTTAAAGGGTTGTAAAAACGAGGTTGCAATTCCTATTCCTAATTGGTATTTTATATTTGGGATGAAAATAAAATTGTTATTTTTTCTTTCATGAAACTCTGCCCTTGTGAATTGTGTACTAGTTTTATAGCGTTTTTGGTAAATGCTTTTTAATGTAAGATTATAAAACAGGTAAATGAATAAATTCTTCACATTTTTGTCAAGGTTTTACATAGATTATTTTGCCTGATAACAATTTTTTATATCTTCTGTTGGTGTTTATAATTTGTTGTGTTTAATAATAATAATAATAATTAATTGGTGTTTATCAACAAACAATATAATTAATTATACATAACAATGTAATTAATCGGTGTTTAGCAACGAACAATAGAATTAGTTGATGGAGAAATCAGAACAATGAAACCAAGCATATTCTTTCATCATAAGCCTTAGTTGATGTTTAGCAACAAATAATAAAATGAATTGTACTTGACAACAATATAATTGTTTTTGCAATATACAATTTAATTAAATGTATCTAACAACAACATAATTAATCGTGTTTAGCAACAAACAATATAATTTTTTATAACTAAAATATAAAACTGTACCGGTTTGATATATTGGTATAATAAAAATGGTATGGTTTGGTATAATAAAAATTATACCAAACTATATAATTAATTGAACAAACAATGTAATTAATTATGTTTAACGACAAACAATATAATTAATTGTACTTAACAACAATGTAATTGTTTTTTTTCACAAACAACAGAATTAAATGTACCTAACAACAATGTAATTAATTGTGTTTAGTTACAATGTAATTGAATGCATATAGCAACAATTTAATTAAATGTATCTAGCTTCGTACTTCGAGACATTCCCAAAAAGTAATCAAAAAATCATATTGAAGGAAAAATTAATAAAACAGAGAATTAGAAGATTAAACATATATGAATTTACCACCATAATGAAATTTCACAGAATTGTAGAAATCAATTGGTTTTATGTTAATCTATTTTTACCTTACTAAAATTCTATTTATTTATTAATTTTTTTTATTCAGTATGTTAAAGGCAAATTAATTTTTTTCCCCTCTTTTATGCTGTCGAAATAACTATTTCATTAGTACTAAAACGTATTAACTTTTTAAAGTTAAAATAACTGCTCACGCGATGCGTTGGAATTCCTAGTTACGTGACTAGTTAAAGGGTTGTAAAACGAGGTTGCAATTCCTATTCTCATTCCTAATTGGTATTTTATATTTGGGATGAAAAGGAAATTGTTATTTTTTTCTTTTGATGAAACTCTGCCCTTTGTGAATTGTGTCTTCACCTTTGTACTAGTTTTATAGCATTTTTGGT
This sequence comes from Caerostris darwini, assembly GCA_021605075.1. Taxonomy (NCBI): domain Eukaryota; kingdom Metazoa; phylum Arthropoda; class Arachnida; order Araneae; family Araneidae; genus Caerostris; species Caerostris darwini. The sequence goes on along the minus strand of BPLQ01012070.1, from coordinate 102 downwards.
AGGTGCTTTTAATATCAGATTAAAACTGGTAAATGAATAAATTTTTCAATGGGGCTTTGGACAAGATTTTTACAGATTATTTTTTCTGATAATATTTCGTTA
>BPLQ01012069.1:690682-708371 GCA_021605075.1 Caerostris darwini | reverse complement strand
TGATTTGTGTATCATCTGCAGTGAGGTCTGATTTGTGTATCATCTGCTGTCTAGTGGGAGCAGCCTGACTGTCACTGCAGATGCCCTGCATGTACCATCCCAATCACCATCTAGTCCGCTCGTTTTTTAAAATACATTTGGACCTACGTTCTCGTGTATGCTAGGTAAGTGCTTTACCATTTCTTTGATCCAGTTAAGAAAGAAAGAAGTAAACTTGATGAGTGTATAGAAATGTGATAGATATGTTCCTTTATTACCACTTGGCCAAGAGTCAAAACTCTTTGGAAAGAATGGAATGGCCTTGAGACAACAGCTTTGAAGCAACACAGTGCAGTTTTTAAAGAGCTCATTATGTCATTATTATCATAACGAGTAGCATCTATTTATTGCCGAGTTATCTAATTTAGCCACAAAAGAAGTGGAAAGAATGTCTACCAGAACAGAGTAATTAAGATGACCCTTGTTCTTCTTACTCCATAAGTAAATAAGGCGCAGTACGTATTTTCTTACCTTTCTTTTTCATTCAACCATGGATATAATTCTACAAAAATACATTATTCATTAATGAATAAATGTATCCTGTCTCGAGATAAGTACACAAATGCAAACTAGTTAGGGTCTTTAATTATCCTCCTTTATTAAATTTTTTTCTCTAAAGAATGGTAATTTGTTTGTTTAATGAAGATTTATTGCAATGTTAGCTAAATTGCAGAAGAAAAATAACAAATATCAGACATAATCAAACATTTTTATTTATTTTTTCCACAGCCTGCCGTGTTGTGGCTGTGCATAGTTAACATACGAATAGAATCGAGTTCGATTCCCGACGACGGCGTACATTACAGTTACTTTTTAAAAGATGTATCGACTCTGTTTCACTCGTAAGAGTTTCCATGTGATAGTATGCAAATATGAGGCAGTTACTTCTAAAATCATTATAGAGAGAAATGATACCGAAATGAGCTTTTTATAAATAAAGATATAAATCTCATCACTAACATTTTAACTCTAGTAATAAAGTAAATAACAACAATACAGTAAGTAAATAACAACAATACAGTCACAACAATAATTGACAAAAATGCTTCTAATTTATCTGCTGAAGCCAAAGAACATTTACCTCATCGAAGAAATGTAAATTATCTGAAAACAGTACGAAAAAACGTTAACTATTTAGCACTTGGATTTATTTAGACAAGAAATAAAGATGAACCGAATGGATTATGTGTAGAATGCAAAACAGTTGTTAGTGACAGTAGTTTAAATCCAGCCAAACGAAAAAAAATTTGAATTGAATATCCATATCTACATAATAAAACTATTGAATACTTTCAACGTAAACATGAAGATCTAATAAGCAAAAAGAACGCGCTTTCTAAATACATATTGTTAGCTTCTTTTTCATTTTATCATTAATTGAGACAACTTTCAGTTGATATATAAGCACATTATTTATTTACAATATATAAAAATACTTATTCGAGCCACCGCCCGCCACCAGCAACCCCGTAGCTTACCTTACTTTCCCGCGCTCTTACATTGGAATCCCCGTACAAGGCAACATCCTTATACGGAGTTACATTCTTGTTCGTGGAGCCATCTGTTGTCTTTTATAATAACAAATAGTTTGCAATATTTTTCGATCGTAAGCATCTCTTGGGGCTTCTTTTCGAATTGCTAGAGAGGTCGAAGTACGTACTATTGCTGAAAAATTAATAAAACCTTGTCTTATAGATTTCATTTCTTGCAAACTTTGAGGTAATTTTATTAAAGGCATTAATAGCATACAACTTTCTGACACTACTGTGACAAGGCGAATAAAAGACATGACATAATTCTGAGAATATGAACTTTTGTGCACATTAAAATCTTCGCATCTTTTTACGTTTGCAATTAGATGAATCTTCAGATGTTGTTGGCTTAGCTATTTTGATTGTATTGGTTCGTTGCGTGTTTAATTCTTCAATCCAAGAATATATGCTTTTTTGTAAACCACTAGTAAAAACAACTATTGGAGAAGAAATTTTTAAAAGTATTAATTCCTACATGCGATAGCATGAACTAAGCAGAGATTTATGTTCATATATTTGCATTGATGGTGCAAAATCTGTATTAGGCTTGGAAAAAGGAGGTATATCACGGATTATTGCAATAGCTCCACATATCGAACATTCTCAATGTTGTTTTCATCTTTATCAATAGCAAAAAGAATGTCAGAAACACTAAAGAACATTTTGGATGAAGCGGTACATATAATTCATTTTATAAAAGAAAGAATTGAATTCAAGATTATTTAGTTTATTATACGAACAATTATCTAGCTCACATAAAACCTTGTTGTTACATGCAGAAGTGGAATGATTATCGTATGGTAAAATCTTAAATCGATTTTTCAAATTAAAAATAGAATTTAAATTAAAAATTAAATTAAAAATAAAATTAGAATTTTTTAAATGATCGTGAACATAAATATGCACAAATTTAAATGAGGAAATATGCTTACAGCTATTGGCATGCTTGGCAGATCTATTTACAAATTTAAATTAATTTAATAAATTTCTTCAAGGCCTTAAAGTTAATATTATTAAATAATAAATAATTAAATTATTAAATGAACGATAAAATCAATGTTTTAATTTTAAAATTAGATTTGTTGGAAGCTTACGTGAAAAATAATAATTCGTAATATTTAAAAAAACTAAACGATTTTTTAATCGATACGCAATAAATTTGAATAAAGATATTAAAAAAGTAATTCAGGAGCATATTTTACAATTAAAAACCACTATCAATGATTTCTTACCTCTACAAGACGAATCCCAAGGTTGGATTAAAAATCCATTTCAAAATTTAGTAAAAATCAGAATTGAATTGACAGAACAGAAACAACTGATTGAACTATCGATGGATTCTATATTAAAATGCAGATACGAACAAGAGATATTCTTTATTTTTGGTTAAAATTTCACACAGAATATCCTGAAATTTCTACAAAAACTATAAACCTTAATGCCCTTCGTTGCAACATATTTGTGCGAAAAGTCGTTTTCAACATATGTGGGAACCAAAACAAAATAAAGAAATGTTGTTGTTGTTTCTTATCCCACTTGGTAGACATCTAAACCAAGTCCACGAACCCATATGGAATCATGGTTTCAGGGAAAAGGGGGCAGCTTCTGTTGTGATGGAGCACCGGTAGACAGAAGTCTGACTTGACTCCGTGACGCTCTAACAGTCATAAGAGACCGGGACCTATGGCTTAAAGTAGATTCCGAATCCCTACAAACACTCATGGCATCGCTGAGATTCGAACCCGAGACACTCGTCATTCCGGCCCCAAATAAAGAAATAAATTGGATGTTGAACATGAAATACTTTTACAAATAACGACAATAGAACCCACCTTTAAAGTTTTGTGCAGAACAAAACAATCTCATCGCAATCATTGAAATTGGAAATTTTATTTGCATATATATTAAGTTTATTTTGAAATACGTTTTTAATTTTTATTATAATATAATAAAAGAATATTAAACCGTCTTTCTTTATTTGTACTACCTAGAATGCGAATATTCTATTGTTTATGATCCCAGGTTCTGCAAAATAGTTTTAGGGTTTGTCATTAGGGCTCCTTAAATTGACAAAGTTTGAAGACCACTGCTGCAGGGAAATAAAACGTACAAAAAAAAATTATCTAATGTGCATCTAAAATTTTACGATACAAAAACAACTTTAAAAAAATTAAAATCAAAATAAATACAAATGTTTAGTCATGATTAGAAAATAAATAACTTTGACTCAATTCCATTTTGCGGTTAATTTTTTAGTAAATTAAATTAATTAAAAAGGAAATAACAACAATATTTTCGTTATTTTTTATTCGGTACTATATGAAAAGGGGCCTGGTAACAGAGTGACTAGCGCTCTTGTGCTCGATACAACAGATTGTGGGATCGAGTTCCGGCGGTGCCATGGATGTTTGTAGTGATTTGAATTCACTTCAAACGGTAGGTTCCAGTATTAAAACTATAATCTTCTACTATATTTCGAGACGGAAGATGTTTTCTTTTTACAGGGTAGGATTGTCAGCCATGGGCCCAACGCTCTACAGTCATATTAGACCTCCTGTTTGAAATGGATACTACATCCTACTGGCATCCATGAAAAAACCAGGACTCGAACCCGAAAACTGTGACACCGCGCGCCAGTCACTAGGCCATCAGATTCCATATATACATATATATATAGGTCCCAGTCTCATATGACTGTAGAGCGTTGGGCGGCTGACAACCCTACCCCGTAAAAAGAAAACATCTCGTGTCTCGAAATCTACGAATAGGCACGCGATCTTGGCCCACCATGGGGCTGTAGCGCCAATGATGATGATGATGACTATATGAAAATAAATTAAATTTCGATAAAATATAAATTTCTAAGTTGTGATTTTTAAAATGTTAAATTCATTTAACATCTAAATTAATATTTTTGAGAATTAAAATACTCTTTATTTATGGCATAATACATTATTTGAGTTTAGTTTTAAAACTGCAATCTTTCTATCAGTTTTTGTTTAATTAAAAGCAACTAAACTATTTTTCAAGATTTTTGGTTACATATCAAAATAAAAAAAAATTGAAAGGTTTAAAAAAAATGTCAATGTTATTATAATTTTTGAATTTTAAGAAATACAATTATACTCCTACATATCTTTTGTTTTATAGGACACAAAAATTAAGAATAAAATGCATTAAATAAATAATTTTTCTTCCTTAATACTTTTCATTGTAGAAATTTTATTCCGTTTTCTTATACGATTACAAAATGAGTAAAAAAGCAGTATGAAATACCGTAGAAAAAAAAAATTACATAATAGTTATGCATTTATTTATATTTATATAAGAATCAACTTTAGTAACATAATCAACTTTTTATTTATTTGACTTATGTTTAAAATAAATTTATTATTAAATTGCTATTTACTTTAAAAAAGGGAAATTTTTAACCATTGTTTATAATCTTAATCACTGCAATTCAGCTTGCAGATCAATACTGTAACAAATCCGAAGAGGTAATTTCACTATTGTTTCTGTCTGTCATCAATCTTAAAATTAAGACTCATTGCGCCATCTACATTTAATTGTTTTAACTAAATTGTAATTAATAACAATAATACCAGAATGATTTTTGAGATATCACTATAATTTTCATGATCTCACTGTTTACGATTATGTAAAAATCTTTAAATAGTCATTGTAATAAGCTTCCATATTAAAAATCTATTCACTAAGAAAGTTAAAAAAAAAAAAAGGAAAAGAAAAAGCTACTTTTCATATTCCAATCATTTTCACGAAAACGCTTGCAGTATATTTTTTTTTTTAATATAAAATTTTAAAAATAAACAAACAAATGAAGAATTGCATTTATTTATTGTAGTTTTACTTTGTATCATCTAATTTGATTGTAGCAATACTTACAAATTCTGCATAACTGTTTAAGTGAACACCACTTTAATCCAGCTACACAACTGGCCAATAAAATTGCTACACCAAGAAAGCGACATGCTACAGACGTGAAATTTAAACGACAGGCAGAAGGTGCTGGGATTTGCAAACGATTAGCTTTTCAGCTCATTCAGACAAAGCAGGTGCCGGTAGCGACAACTACAATGTGTTTAAATGATTAAATTGTTCGGCCGGTTTCTCATACACAAATTGCATTTGAACATTGTTGCCTGGTGAAAAGTTGTTGTGATGCCTCGTGTAAGAAGCAGAAATGCTTACCAACACGTTTCTGACTTTGATAAAGGTCGAATTGTACCGTACCGGGATTGCGTTTTATCACATCGCAGTATTGCTGCTCACGTCTGTCAAGATCCGATGACTTAGCAAAATATGGAACAGATGGGTTCAGGATAGTAATACGGAACGCCGTGCTGGATCTCAACGGCCCCCTATCACTTGGAGCCGAGAAGACAGGCATGTTACTCGCATGGCCTTAATGAATCGTGTAGCCACGTCACGAATTGGGGTCGTTTGCAAGACAAAAAGTGTCTGCACGAACAGTTCGACGTCATTTGTAGCAGCATGAATTCTCAGCTCGGAGATCGTGGCTGAGACTACTCTTGACGCTGTATCACATACAGGAGCGTCTTCAATGGTGTGATCAACGACGAAACTGGGCTCACGAATGGCGAGACGTCATTTTTTCAGATGAATCCAGGTTCTGTTTACAGCATTAAGATAGTCCCATCCATTTTTGGCGGCATCGTGGTGAATGCACATTGGCAGCGTGCATTCGTCATCGTCATACTGGCCCATCACCGGGCTTGATGGCATGGGATGCTATTGGATACACGCCTCGGTCACCTCTTGTTCGCATTGACGGAACTTTGAACACTGCACGTTACGTTTCTGGTGTGTTACGACCAATGGCTCTATCCTTTATTCGAGCCCTGCGAAACCCTACGTTTCAGCAGGATAATGTACGACCCCATGTTGGCGATATTATACGGAAAATGTTCGCCTGTTGCCCTGACCTGCACGTTCACCAGTTCTCTGGCCAATAGAAAACGTCTGGTCCATGGTTGCCGAGCGACTGGCTCGTCACCATACGCCAGTCACTACGGTTGATGAGCTGTGGCATCGTGTTGAAACTGCATGGGCATCCGGACCTGTACATGCCATGCAATCTCTGTTTGACTCAATGTCCAGGCGTATAAGTGCTGTTATTACTGCCTAAGGTGGTTGTTCTGGGTACTGATTTCTTAGGATCTATGCACCCACATTTCTTGAAAATTTAATCACTTGTTATTTCCAGTATAATATATTTGTCCAATAAATATCATTTTGTTTTCTACATTTCTTTCTGGTGTAGCAATTTTAATGGCCAGTAGTGTAAATCCCCGTATTAGTATGCAGTTTTCATACAACAATAAATTATACTTAAAAACGGCATCCATAATAATTCAAATACTTATTTAAACATACCAAATTTTTCATATTATTATATGCTTTCGCCATTCTTGCTTAAAAATATTGGGTGTGTAATGACTTATAAACTTGCCAACATATGTAAAAGCCAATGTTAAGAGAGAAAAATTGACATAACGGTACCCTCATGCATCGGATTTTCAGCCATGTGCTCAGTTGTTATTATTTATTGAATAAGTAGAATTTTTAAGTTATCGTTTAGAATTTATAATGAAATCTTGTAACCAAAACAACTTAAAATAATTATTTATAATAATATTAATTTACAAATAATTATTCTTATTTAAATAAAGATGCATTTTCGTAATTAAAAAATATTCTTTCACAGAATTGCTTTTTATTATTTATTTCTTCAACGGAACTATAAAAATATAAAACAAAATAATAATTAAATTAATTTTAATATAAGGGTAAGCATATGTACGTAGATAATAATCTTAAATAAAAATGAGATAAAATCAACCTCACTAGATGGCAGCACATTACATTATTCTATTTATGAAGTCGCAATTGTTAATTCTATTTCAATTTGATATTTATTTTATTCAATTTTTTTTATTTTAAAATATTCTGTGTTCAATCGCATTTTAAATAATATAATTTAATTATATCATAAATTGCATTTTATAACTCATTTCTATTTTATAGCATTAGCGACTTTGAAAGGAATTCTATTTCAAGACAAGTTCTCATATTACAAAGACAATGAAAGCTTTTTTTGATCAATTTTACAATAATCTCTTCCTTTTCTATATTTTTGAAGTTTTTCACGAAATTAAAATAAGTACTAAATTTTATTCCTTTTCTCACTATTTACGAATTCATTTTGATTTAAATTCATTGAGGATTTTCTTACAAATCCTTATTACATATAGAGTAATTAAAAAATTCGCCAATAAAGTAAAATAAAATACAAATAAATAAATAAAGATCTATTAGTCTCATAGACCTGCAATTTGCAGAATAATATTACAGAATTTTGTATGACAAGAGCATATAATTAGTTCCAAAACTCAACGATAGAATGCGCTGCCTGCAGATGGCGATTGTGACAGTATGTTTTAAGTATCTGTGTTGATTATCAGACTGTCTAGTGGGAGGTGAATCCTGGTCTTCTACATGACATGCAAATATAATTCAGTTAAGTAAATCCTCCCTGGAAGTCACTATTCTCCCCTTATCAAGTATTGGTGTGTTGTTCGTGATATACTTAAGTAATATATGTAGCCCACCGATGTTAAACAAAAAAATACATGAACATGAAAAAAAATTGCAGAAGTGGGATACAAAACTTTGATGAATACAGCAATACATATTTCTAACACGAAAAAATAATTATGATTCATGATGTTATTATGATTGAAAAATGCACATGGTACCTATTCCAGGGTGATCGACAATCTTAAAATCTTTTCCTTGATTTTCTAACTGTTCCAGAACAATTCTGAAAACAAACCAGTTTAATATAAGAACACTTTTCGTTGTTTTATTTTGTTTTTAAAAGAAAAGTTGCCAAAAGCATGGTATTTTTTTTTTTTTTTTTTTTTTAACTTACAACCCAGATTTCTACTTTATATTATGGAAAAATTTCATTCTGACAGCTCAAACCCATTTCTAAAACATTTGATTTATTTGCATATTAAAATAATCTATTTAGTAAAAAAAATAAGAAGAAACCCTGAGGCCATGCAAATACAAACAAAAATACAATTATTTCAATGTAAAACACATCACACAGTCAGTTTCTTAATATACCTTGGCAAAAAAAATATATAATAATAATAAAGACCAAGTGCATACTTTACATTTCACCCTGTATATAACAGCAAAAATCTGCCTAACTTCTTTTTTTTTTTTAAGTTAGAATTTGTTTCAAGCAAATAAAGAATTTAGAATGAATAAAAATTAATCAAAATGAAAAGTGACTTTAGAGATGTTTTCAAAGTTCAACTGATAATTATTATACTATACTACTAATAATTATTAGTTCAACTGATACTGACCTCCACTTATACAATTAAAACGGGTTTGATTACTGCAAAATCCAAAACTTATCAAGAAACCTTTTCTATAGTTAGATGCTATTTTATTTCATTTCATCAAAACATGATTTACAAAATGTCTAACATTTGACATTTCAGTTTACCATTAGGTTGCTATTAATTAATTTGATTAATACAATTCTAATCAATCTTCTACCGGGCTTCAATCATGCCATAAATATCAGCTTGATGGGACTATGAAAAAATATCGGAATTTAAATGCATTTATAAATTTTGAAAACAGGAGGAAAATGAGGAATGTAAAAATTATTTCATTATTGATGTTTTGATTTTGCCATGTCATGTTTATCTTGAAAAATTATCTAACTCTTTTAATAATAAAAGTTATCTTCACAATATTAATACATCATATTTAAAGAAAAAAGGTTAAATTACTCAAAGAAAAACTGAAATTGTTTGCTTTTACTTGATGAAATACTAATAAATACTTCTGGTATGGATAATACTGTTTGTGAAGCTACCACTATTCAAGATTTTATAACATCAACATTTTCTAAAGATATAATTACATTAATATCAGTGAAAACCCAAACTGCTACTTTATTGCATTTACTCTTTAAGAGTTTTAAACCCTTTAAAAGAATTCAGTTACATTGTTTTGTGTTTATTATTAATAAAATAAATAGGAATATATTTACTAAAATATGTATTCTTAACAATGCTGCATTCAAAATCCAGTTTAACCACCAAAAACATACATAGTTTTGTTTACACATTGTACTTTTAATAAAATCTATTAGAAATTATTGGATGGAACAAACAGAAGTCCAAACTCTTTATTTTCTGAACCTAAATTTTTTCCAAGTTGGTTTAGAAAATATTCAATCTTTAAAAAATATTTATGAATCCAAGAAAGTATTAGTTGTAAAAATTATACCTAAATTATCATAAAAAATTCATTTGAGAAATAAAATGTTTAAATTGCTTTAAAGAGTGAACTAAACTATAATACTGCAGTATAAATTTTATAACAAAATGGTAATGTTAAATATCCTCACAAAGATTTAAAACAGAATGAAGACTTAACTAATCAAAAGTATTATTGATAAAAATGTATTTTTACAAAGATTTAAACATCTACTTCGCTCGCAGGAAAATTCCAAGTTCTTTAAAATTGTTGGAACGGAAAGAATTGGAACTTCGTGATGGAGATAAGCTAAAGTAGATATAGGAAGCTTATTACAGATGCTTTTTTTTTTTCTTTTTACTACAGAACTGTCCATAGAATTAATAAATTACATTTTTGAAACAAACAAAGTACATCCAATAGGGGCTAGATTTCGACAATACTGACAGATGTCAAGGAAACTGCAAAGTCAGCAATTCTTTAAATCCAAATATAAATAATAGGATACAATTGTATTTAAAAAGAAAGATATTTTATAAGAAATGTTTAATTTGTCTGATATCGAAATAAATTTAAGCAAGAAAGTAATTTTAATTTACTTAAAATGTTTTAAGGAAGTTTCATGAGTTAATTGTTCAAAATAAGAATCTTGATTATGAAACAGATAATTGTGAAATCACAATATGTTGATATAATTGTTCAGACATACATAATTTTTAAATAGCCATAAATATGAAAAAAATCTTTACTATAACAATTTTTAAAAAGATTGCTTTTATGTCTGAAAAAACCAATTATGCAACTAATGCAGAAATTTTAACATTTTCTGTTTTGGATAATGTTAAAAGAAATAAAAAGTTAACGGAAATTAACCTTTTAATATAATAAAGATTGGATTTTGTCCATTTGATTTAATAAAATTACATATATTTTATGTATTTACTATAAAATAAAAATATTTGATAATCTGAAAATTTATTGAAATATATGTAGGATTCATTATGAATATAATTACACATATTAATTTTAAAATCCGATAAATTATGAATAAGATTAATATAGATATGCTTATCATTTAGTTTATTTGATTAAAAATATTCTGGTATTTATTTAGCTAATTTTATGGATATCCTACATTTTGTCATGTTATTAATATAAATTAATGCAATCATAAAAAAATTTTATTACACGAATGGTTTTCTCCATATGTTGAAATGTATCATTCTAGTACTTTGTTATACAAAAAATTCTGAAACTAATTGTTAAGAATAAAATAGCTTTTCCTCCTTTAAATTGAATTTCAATTTATCAAATTAAATATAACACAAATAAAAATGTGAATAATATATTTTAAAATACATATACAAGATATGTGGGTGGTCTGTTCTTAGAATTCTTATGGAAACTATTTTATTAAATGAATTTCTGCTACTAGAAAATCTTTATGAATAAAATAAGATCAAATATTTAAGTTCTCCCTCTTAAATATTCATTATTTAACATCTATTTCTTTAAAACATTATGTTTATGTTAAAAGATAGTTACGTATAGTAAAATTCATTATAGGTTCTATTAATTTAAATAAATCTTGAATGCTAACTGCCATTTCTAAAAGCACAAAGCAAGTCCCCAGCGGCTATGTCACAAAATTAACATGCCGAGTGCGATAAATGGAAAATCTCCCTCTTAAACAAAAAAAAAAAGTTTTCACTTAAATGATTTTCGACAAGTTTATTAATCTATGATTTTATTCTATATATTGTACCATTGAAAAAAGTTTTATATATGAAACTTGGCCTAAAAGTCGGTTTCAAGCACGAATGTGAATGATTGAAATTATATATAATACAACACCAATAGTAGGTATTGATGTGTATCCACTGTACTCATATAATACAATATAAAATTTCAATTTCCCTCACAATAAATGGTAGGACTATATGCATATGTACACATAACATTTAATCTACCATCACTAAACAGAACGGTTTCAAAATAAACCTTTAAAAATATTAAAGTGTAAATGTTAACACTGATCAATGGCATTAAAACCATTTTATATAATTTTTTTTAAAATTCCTTCTAAATAAAAAAATTACAAAAATAATAACCTATAATTCATACAATGGTCCAAGCTCGTAAATCTATTTTGTGCTATGACAAATCCTACTGGTCTCATTTTGAATATATCCTTATTTATAAAAATTATTCATTAAATGAAACATGTTTTTAAATTATTCTCCCAATATTTTGTATACTGTATTGACCTTATCCTAATATATGTAAAAATAAATAAATAAAAAATGTTTCTTTTATTTTTATTCAATATTATCAAAATATTATAGTTTTTAACGGTTGGATTTTGCTACACGTTCCAATTCATCTTTTTTCTTAATGGCATAACTGTTTGAAGATCCCTATAAAAAAATTAAATAGAATTAGCTTATAGATATGTGTATTATAAATCAATATTATCAATATATAAATGCAAATTTATTTAAATCTTAACTTTTTGGCTAATCAACCTCGGTAATCATTTTTTATCCTTAAATATCTCTTAACCTATTAAAAAAAGTTAATTATTAAGAATTTTAAATTAGGGATTCAGAATAATTTACTTCTATACCTAGTAACTGATAAGATTTTAACAATTTGGATTGACATGGTTATATCATAACCAATTAATGATACTACTATAGAAAATAATTATAGCTGTCATTAAAGAGGTACAGTATATAATATACTTATCTAAATTTTGCTTTTTTTTATTACTTCAAATTACAGCTATATTTCTTTTGCACATTCAGATAAATATTAAGCTCTATCTTCAATATTTTGGAAGTTATTTGGGTTTTTTTTTTTTTTTTAATTATTTATTTATTTATTGAAAATGGCAAATTTAAAGTGACATCTGACTGTAAATCTTTTTTAACATGGGTGCAGTAGTAAGGGCAAGTCAAACTGTGACAATATTGTCAATTATTAAATTTTATTCTTGTTGATAAGATAGTATAAAAGAAAATGTAACCATAGCTGACTTGAATTATTTACATTGTAAATATTATGAAGTTCGTTCATAATTTGGAATAAACTTTATTCAAACTAAACCATCTGTTGCTATAAAAAAATAGCTTTAGTGTACCACACTTTGAAATTTGAAACTACTAAAAAAAATTATTCAATATTATCAGAATGTTATTCATAGAAATAAGAGAATATAAATTTAATGAAAACCGCCATTTATGCTCTACAGATTCCAACTCGTAATATAACAAGTGTCTTTAGGGGAGATTCTTGATATTTCTATTAAGCAAAATTAGCAAATGGCGAAAAACTTGGTCTACATAAATTCGTATTAAAATACAAATAAAGATTTTTTGTATTTTAGGTAAAAGGTTTATAATATATACACATCCTTATTATAAAACTATTGACAAAATTAGAATATATTTTTAGTATTTTTTTATTAAATAAAATTATATGAAGCACTAATTTTCCACTATAAACCACGAAAAAAAAATCAATATTTCAAAATTTTCATAACATTTTTAAAATTTTAATTAAAACGTGCAATTTTTTTTTCAAAATGTGACTTGAAAATAAAATTAAAAAAATATATAGTCCAACTTTTAGCATTTTAAAAGTGAAAAAATATTAAAAAGCACCATATTTAAAACAAAAAGCAGAATAATTACTCACTTTTGCAGCATTGATGAGTTCATCAGCCAAGCATTCAGCAATACTTTTTATGTTTCTGAAAGCGGCCTCCCTAGCACCAGTGCACAAGAGCCAGATAGCCTGGTTGACACGTCTTAAGGGTGAAACATCAACAGCCTGTCGCCTAACTGTTCCAGCGCGACCGATACGAGTCGAGTCTTCACGAGGTCCACTATTGATAATGGCATTGACAAGCACTTGTAGAGGGTTCTAAAACAAAGTAACTCTTTAAAATACAGAATTATACACAAAAAACTCAAGTGAAAAAAACAGATAGTATAAACAAAGAATTTAATTCAGGATTTAAATAATATATTAATTCTGTAAATATAAATTAAGAAAAAGGAAATTTTTTTGTAACTATCAAATTATTAAATTCAAATAAAAAAATAATAATTACCTCACTTGTCATGAGATAAATAATTTCGAAAGCATGTTTAACAATTCTCACAGCCATGAGTTTTTTTCCATTATTTCGGCCATGCATCATCATTGAATTAGTTAAACGTTCTACAATGGGACACTGAGCCTTTCTAAAACGTTTTGTGGCAAATCTGCCAGCCGAATGTGGTAAATATCTGGCATATTTTTCTTTAACAGCTATATAATCCTGTAAGAAAATTATAATAAATCAATGTGTATATCAAAAATCATAAATAGCAATTGGTATATATATATATATATTGAATTTAAATCCTATTGGGAAATTAACAATAAAATGAAATATTAAATCACATTATATGGCTTTTAAAAGACTAAGGAAAATAAAATAATTTTAGGTTAAAGAAAAATAACACTAATAAACCAAGTATTGACACCCATGAAAAAAGGGGGGGGGGTGAAATAGATCATTAGATATAGATACATTTGACAGTTTCTTAATAAAGATAGCTGATCAATATTGCCCATTAACTACTTGCAAACATATGTTAAGTTTGGCAAATTAAGTTAATGTGTGCTTTTGCTAGATGTCACTCACAAAAAGTCCCCCCAAAGTTCCTTATATAAAATAGATGCTTGGCTGTCAAATATCTGTCGAATTTCCAGTAGAAAATATATCAAACCACTCACAAAAATAAAAGCATGTAAATTTATGATTAATTATTAGAGAAAGCTTCTATAATTATATAAAGAAAATACTTTTTATTAATCATAACCTATATAATAAAGTTATAGATTATTTACTAAAATAGGTACTTGCGTATTAACGGTACCTTGACGACAGTTGCGCTACAGATTTGGCGGTTTTTAAGTGGCACCAATCTATTCTATTGGTTTGGTAACCTTAGTAGTTGTTAGATTGGCGACACGTAAAAAACCCAAGTCTGTCGCCAAGGTACCGTTAATACGCAAGTACCCTAAAATACACTAATTTCAAAACAATATAAACTTAAATTATTAAAGATATGACAACTTATCTCATACTGATTTAATAACTTACAGTTAAACTGATGTCACTGACTTGAACATCACTCGAGTTCCATTTTCCAAACAACTTAATTTCAGGAAGATCCTGAGTTATTGGAATAGGGCTAACATCATCCCACGTATCAGTCATGACTAAAAAAAAATAGAATTTTTTTTTATTTCCTATGGTAAATATGAAAAACTCTTTATTGAGCACAGCAAATTTAATTATTTTCATAAATATATACAAGACCATTTTGATATTAATTTATGTTCAATTACAGTAGTCTACAATAAAAATAACCTTAATTATAAAACTTTTTCTTTATATTATAAGCGTATTTTCATGTTGAATTTGAAAACCAAAACCATTCAACTCTATTGTGAATTTTTTTTTTTTAATGACGGAAAAGTAAATATTTTCATTACATTAATTTTCATTATCTCAAAATATGTAACTTTTTAAGAGGTTTATCTTTGTAGTATTATTTAAATTAAGTTTAAAAGTAAACCAGAGTTAAACTTTTAACTGAGTTTTAACATTTTACTCTGTCACAAAGGAATTTTCATATCTTGTACTTCATTACATTCAAGTTTTTATCATTCAAGCTTTCTGCATAATATCCATTCTGAATTAAACCTCTAATTTGATATACTCAGAAATTCTTCCTTAATTTTTGGTTCACTAATTGAAAGAAACTTCTTCGTTTAGAAGCATTCTTCGAAATTTGCTACACACTTTTCTCAACAATTATTTAAACCAAAATATAATTTCATATGAATAGAAGATGCTTTGCAAACTTAAAAAGTGATTTTTTTTCCCCCTAGATTTGTTTGTACAAATACTAGGAGATCTAGTGATTTATCGGCTTAATAAATACTAACGTAACCGGCGTGGATTGTCTTATTATACATTGCAAACACTAGTATTAATGAAATTGCATATTTGATCTTGCTCTTTAATAGCGTTGTTTACTCATTATTTAACTTTAAAACTTATTAACATCTATTAGAGAAATAAGATTTAATAACCTTACAAGCTACTTGCAGACATCAATTAGCATAGTTTTTTAACGTACACAAATAGAAAATGTATAAAATAATATAGTATAACAAAATCTTAAGTAAAATATTAGCACATTACAAGTGCCACGTTTTACTACAAAAAATTCCCGCCGATCCAATATGAAGTACTAATATTTAGCAGTTAAGTAAACAGAATATATCTACAAATTATATATGATGCAATGTTATACAATAAAAAATTTGACTTTTGAAAGATATTCTTTAATATTATTAAAGTACTATAGTAACAATTAGGCTTAAGGCTGATAACATCACAAAACACGTGTTAAAACTATTATTTCATATAAAAACCAAAAAATATCTCAAATAACTTTTAAAAGCCTTTAATTCAATTACCTTTATCTTCGTTTGAATACGGATGAACTTAAAAGAAATTTTAATAATTTTATATATCAATTCCACACAATAGCGGCAGCCCAATTCCTTAAGGAATGGAAGAAACGATTATAGCAGTCGTATGAATGAATTCAGTTCACTTCACTTCAGATTCAAGCACTTTGTTATCTAAGTAGAAATGCTTAGAAATAAATTGAATTTCCTCAAAATTATCGGCCCATCAGTCTGCTTAGCTGTGTAGGAAAACTTTACGAAAAACTCTTAATGAAACATATTACTTCTTTTTGCGATAAAAATTCCATCATTCCAGCAGAACAATTTGGATTCCGTCAACATCACTCAACTTGTCATCAACTTCTACGTGTCACTAATATTATCACTGAAGGATATAACTATAAACTTTTTACAGGAGGTGTCTTTCTAGATGTCAAAAAAGCTTTCGATCGACTATGGCACGATGGACTGATTTACAAAATGATCAAACTTCAATTTCCAACTTGGATCACACTTATCATTACAAATTATCTTAAAAATAGAACCTTTCAAGTTCGACATCATAACATAATGAATTCTCCAAAATCGGTCGTATTTGTGCTGGTACACCTCAAGGAAGCGTGCTAAGTCCTATTCTCTACAATATCTTTACCTACGACTTTTCTCAGTGCACTAACATTTCCACTTGCCTATTTGCTGACGATTCTGCTGCTCTTGCCCAAGGTGCTTCTATTCTTTATGTCATCAATACTCTTCAAAATTTTCTGAATATCCTAGAAGATTGGCTAACTAAATGGAGCATCGCAATTAATGTCTCTAAATCACAAGCTATCATTTTCTGAAAAGGACACGCCAGACAACCATATATTAATCTCTCCCTTTTTGATCAACAGATTGAATGGGCAACTAATATTAAATATCTCGGCTTAATTATAGACAATAAACTTACGTTTCGAGCTCATATTAAAAAATCAAAGAAAAATGTTGGAAAAAATTTTATCTCACTCTACCACTCATTAATAAATTTTCTAAATTAACTTTGTCAAACAAACTTCTTCTCTACAAACAAGTTCTTAGGCCTATCCTTACCTATGCTGCCCCAAGCTGGGGTCTAGCTGCAAAATCTAACAAGAAATCTGTACAAATTATTCAAAACAAACTTCTTCGTATTATCATTGGTGCACCCTGGTTTGTCCGCAACTCTACAATTCATCAAGATTTAAAAATTGATTCTATTGACAACTATATTA
>BPLQ01012069.1:665108-690672 GCA_021605075.1 Caerostris darwini | reverse complement strand
CTCAAACCACCATAATTTCCTGCTCACTTATCGCTTTTTAGATATTTTTCTTCAACGCATATTTACTGATCATAAATTTCTTGTTACGTTTCCATCACAGATTATTTATATTTTTCTTACTTTCTATTTTTTTTTTCTCTCAATTCATACGATTACTATTATCTATTTATCATGACTTTTCTTCCCTACTGCCTTCACATACCATTGAGCAGATTGACGCTTCGCGTTCAGGCACTCGACATCTTTATTCAACAATGATGAGAATAAATCAACAATAACGAATACATATTTTTTCAGTTTCAATCATTAATTTTATAATAAGTTCAAATGATTATAATGCTGAGTATAGTTCTCTATAGTGCATACACATATGCATTTTTAACAACTTGACTTGATGTTTAAGCTCTTGTTTTCTTGTCATTTTTATTGCATTTAAAAAGCACTCTTATATCTACAAAACATTTGAAGATAATTTTTAAACTAAAACATTTGAAATATAGTCATCGTAACACCTTAAATTTTTATACTATTCCTTTTTAAACTGCCTACAAAAAAAACCGCTTTAATATGTTTGTAAAATACGTTGAACAATATAATAAGTTCAAATGTGGGAATGCATAGGTGCATCACTAACTATTTCATTGCATCATTTACTTTCAATTTTTTTTTTTATCGATTGCCTAAAATTTTTTCGGAAAAAAATATATTCATCACAACTTTATATAATATGTTATAATTAAATATGCTTAAAAATTGAATTATCATTTGAATATTTATGTAAAGCAGGGATACACAGACCACTGTCCGCATGTAGCCCCGATATTTTTCTTGAGGTTTATCATTTATTAATTTTCTTTAAAAAAAATCTTATGATAGGTAAATTGTATTTGAGATTTTTAGATATGAGTAAAGAAATAAAATATTTAAACGCTAACAAAAAATTTGTTTAATGTTTTCTAATTTATTGAAAAGCAGGAGTTAGGAACTTTTGTCAATCATGTACTAGTTTGGCATCTCTACTAAGCAATCTTTTTATTAGTTATTATTTCCTGCATATGCTTCTTTCTCATTCCTTAATTGAATAGATTAAGATAAAGCAGCGTCGGCGGGCATACATCTCAGAGCACAAAGTCAAGTCTCATCCTTATAAAAAAGATGCATCTCTTATAAGTCATTAAGATAACAGCCGTTGGCGAATGTCTGATGAAAAAATTGTGTACATTATGGAATTGCTAAAATCAAGTTTTATTTTTAAATTGCGCTCAAATAAATAACTATAGTTGTTGCTAGATAACACATTGAAATGCGTAAAATTATTTGGATCAGCAAATATTTATGAATCAAAATTTCTGTCATAATTATTAAAAAATAAATTAGGAGAAAACATTTACCAATCCCTTTTAGACTCAGTTGCTACAAAAAATTAACCACATTTCAAAATATGTATTAAATCGTGTAGCATCATGCAAAACTGTATATTTTTTATATTATTTTGTCATGGTGTTTATATACTATAACGTCTCAGCCTACATTAGAACTATAACGGCTTCAAGAAGAGGGACACTTTCAGGATCATGGGAAACTCTGGGTTATTATACAAAGAAATGAAAAGTAAAAATATCCATTTGATCACAAGTGGACGATTAAATCACAAGTACAGTTCACTCCAAAGTTGGGGATTTTCAGAGTTTTCGAGTCTACGACGAATCTCAAAACGTGGTTGGCAGACCTCAGTTATCACACTGACTAATACACAAAAGCATAAGGGGCTTACTTTGGAAACAGACGGAATCCCCGGCCTTCATTTCAGAGAAAAACATCACATCAGGTCGACTAGTCGCAGAACTCCCTCTCTTCATCAAAAACCTCCTTTTAAGACAATTCGTCAAGAGAAAGGGTCAGTTGCCCTCACTTCTCGTTAGAGAAGACATTTCTCAGCTCGTGGTCCATCACCAATCACGGTGGAACAACTTATGGTGTAGTTCATATTTCATTTGTAATTATTTCTACCTGTGAAGATCGCACAGACAATCACTACTTTCATGAGTCTCATTATACATGACACGGGATATTTGCTATTAGATTTGAGTAACAGGTTGTTCTTATTAATACAAAACACTAATTGCTAGTAAAATAACTACCCACAACACTGCTTGTCTGCTGTCAAATTTGAGTGATGTGTTTTTATTATGTACTTGTCAAAGAATATGAATTTCTCTCTACTTGGAATGAAATGCCAAAACTTTTCCAGTGAGAAAAATGCTACACACACACACTGTATATATACATGCGTATGTAGATTATTTAATTTAATTATGGAATTTATTTTCAGACATTAAAAGGAAATTCATTTCAGAAATAATCTGTAGATTCGAATTAAATCGTAATACTTCAATAATATTACGAATAAATTATTTTCTTCAGCTAATCGCAACATGTTTGTTAAAACAGGGATCCTAATGATTCAACTAAAATTCATTTTGTAGTTATATTTTCTTAAATTTCCCTTCCCTCAAGAAATAATCTGAATGCTTTAAAGTTAAATATTTTGTTGAAATGTTATTTAAACTGTTTAAACTGTACAATATGATATACTGAAACCTTATTTTTCTTACTCATAATATGGCAGCATTTTTCTTTTTCTTTTTTTATTTATTACTATTTTCTTTTAAGCGTTTATTGGCACAAATATATTTCATTTCCTATCTTTATTAAAATGTTTATTTATTGCGACACAATATATTTTATGCTAAATCATTCCAAGTTCCATTTGCAGTTACATTGCATACGTAAAAGAATTTGTAAAATAAATTCAATAATTTTTATTAAACTAATATAAAAACAGTTTTTGCGTAGTAAAATATTTTTTACAACTTTATCTTAAAAGATATTATTGTACTCTAAATTTGCTTACGAAAAATGCATACATCCCATAAACATAACATTAACAAATTGATAAATATCAAAGTATTATAGAATAGCTTAAGAAAAGCAGACGAAAATTGTATATTTTAATCATAAAGATACTGTATTTGTAATATACGAATATTGAATCTTATTTGTTGTTAAGAACAGATTAATTCTATAAAATCTTCTTTCAGTGTTGATCCAGATAACTTTTTATAAGTCTCGGGGCTTAGAAAAGTCTCTTGAGCAGCAGTAACTATAAGCAGTAATCTACCTTTCCTAATGGTTGTATTATTGAAAGATACAATTGAATAGCCTCCTTAACATTTAATTTTAATATTAATTCTTAGAATTTTGGAGGAAAAAAATTATTTTTTTAAAAGAGTCGGAAATTGGATTTTTCAACCGACTCTTGATTCCAACTTCTTCAAAAATGCTCAAATATCTCTTCAACACCCTACCTCTGTTAAACAGAAAATCAGTGTTATATGAGCAAGAAAGTCAACACTTTTAAATCAGCATTTACTATTCGGATGAGACAAGGGACTAAAACTTATTAAATATTCTGTTCAATTCACTTTGTGGCTTGATTATAATACTGTGTGATTTCAATATATAAAGCTGTTAAAGTTGTTTACTAGATAACATTAAGTGAAAGCTACTGTCTGATAAAATTTATTTTCAGACATGATTCCAAAATTGAAAATGTATGTTAATAGCATTAAAAACACTAAATTCCTATAAAACGAAATGATTTCAAATACTCAAAACATATTAAGATATATCTGCAGTCTGTTCGTAAAATTATTTGGTTTTTGCATATTAATCCACACACAAAATAAAAATACATTCCTTTTAAATTTTTGATTTATCAGGCCCATACCCCAAATGATTGACGTAATTTCAAAAATTAAAAAAATTAATGTGCTAATGATGGCAAAACATAAGATGATTAAGATGAATTAAAAAATTTTCTTCCAATGCTTCAGAAACTCTCAGCATTTTATAATGAAATTCTGTTAATTCGTTGACAACTTCAAGGGGCTTTAATTTTTATAGAGATTGATTATGGAATTGAAAGCTTCATTTATGTACTAAATTACAGAAAAAACTTGGTAAATCCAGAGACAATTTAAGATATTTCATCACTGAAGTAAAAAAAAAACTGTTTAAATACATAATTGGTTTTCTACATGAATGGAAAATTGTTCATTATTGATGTGTGCTCTTTTTAATTTGAACTAACATGAAAGGTGATGATAAAAAAATGAAAAAGAGAAAAAGGAAAGAAAATAAATAAATAGTAAACAGAAAATGAAAGTATTTATGACAGAGATAAAAATGATATTCATATCGTATGATGTAATAATCTGATACACATAATTAAATTTTAATTAAGTTATGCAAAATTTGAGGCTTATTTAAAATAACCAATATAATGTGAAATAAGACAAAAAATAATAAAAAAAATGGAAGAATATAAACCCGATAACTATTTTTAATGTATCATGCGTATATACTTTGCTGGACGAGTATATATGAGAGTAAACCAATGTTCGATAACTCAAATAATTATGTAGCCATTGGTAAGAAACCTAAAGAACTATCAAATTCAGTAACCACAGGAATACGCCAAAATGTAAGAACTCGAGAATATGAAAAAGAGATTGTTCAAATACTACAAGAGGCAGAGAAGTCTGTTAAGTGACAGTTAAATTATTTTTATAACCTGATTCCTAGATAAAATTTTGAGGAAATTAAAACAATAATATGTTTATATTTTGAAAGCCAGACGTTTTAAAATGTACTACAGAGTACATGACATTGTCTTTAAATTATTTTCCCCTCCCAATCCTTTACCCCACATCCTAACATGGAATAAAAGAAAAGTATTCTCCTAGTGTTCGTATTTCTTTTCCAGTTAATTAGACACTTGATAAATTAAAAACAGAAGATATTTTAATTACTAATACTTAATAAATTTTTTAATTATGATCTTACAAACTTAGGGGGAAAGCACCGATGTATTACAAGAAAACCACGCTTAACAAAATAAATACAGATCAATCATTTGATTTAATTTTAATTATTAGATATTTTTATTGACATTATTAAGAACATTTAAATTTTTTAAACGATCTTTTTTTTTTTTTTAGGTTTTTTTACACCTAAATTTAAAAAAAAAAAAAAAATGGAACTAAACACATATTGATTGATACAACTACGATATTTAAATCAAAAGAAACTCACGGGTGGACTATTCCCAATCGGAGTCGACGCAAAAATCGGAATTTTCTCAACAACAATATTTGAAAATTCCCCAATTTCTTGTACAGACGTGATTTCCGCTAATGGAATAATACAGGAATTTCAGTTTTAGCGAGGAGGAATAAAATTTATTAAAATTTTTTTCTCGTGGAATACACATATTTAAATAATACACATAATTAGTCCAATTTAAGAAGAAAACTGCGATTTACTACTTTTCATGCTCCACATTTGGGCAAGGAAAATGATACTATGAAGAAATCGATTCCACTTGCTCCCTAAATTTTATTGTGGTTTAAAAAATTTTAAGTCACAATAACACATTGAAATAATCAAAGCAAAATGCGGTACTTACGTATTAACGGTACCTTGGCGGTTTTTAAGTGCCGCCAATATAACAGCTACTAAAGTTACCAAACCAATAGAATAGATGGGTGCCACTTAAAAACCGCGAAATCTGTAGCTGCGGTTGGCGCGTGTGCTCTTTATTGGCGCAACTGTCGCCAAGGTACCGTTAATACGTAAGTACCCAAAATGCATTCTATTACACAGTCCAGTCACACATCTACTTTAGACGTGAAACAACGTGAAATAACCAATCACAAAAGGCAGGTGGCAGCACATTGCAGTGGAGTGTATATAAAGAATTCCACTTAATACCACATTCCACACTCCACTTAAAGCCAGAATATACAAGAGTGTATATTCTGGCTTTTGACAGGGGGTCACATTAATGTGACTGGACTGTGTAATTACGCACACAAATATATATATAGTTTACTATCAGTTTAAAAACAGCACGAGTACAAGTAGAAGTGAGATCAGTCATAAACTGGACAGCACGTCATAAAAAAAAATAATAATAATAAAAAACCGGATGTAAAGTTATAATAATACGAGTATCGATCAGAGTCGCCTTTTGGCAACTGAGGTTTGGCGCAGGGGCATTTTATATCAGAGAGTCTCCAAAGTTCACACATTCGACTTGGAACCACAGACTACAGTAGACTTGTCTACTTCAGACGCTTCAAATTCAGCACCAGCCTCCATCAAAATCGTTCGCAAAAAATCCAGTACAGAGGCGCCGTATTAAGCATCTTCCGTTATGTAACCAATAAAATTAACACTTGCTATATTGGCCTTCCTAGCAACGATGTTGTGACTTAAGGTGAGCTATGACTTTTTGGCAAAACATCTGCACCACATTGGCATTTTTGATAGCCCAAATTGCCTGCCCTGTGAAAAAGACGAAGTCATGAACAGACACCATATAACAGGATTCTCTGGACTTGCATGCGGACTAGGAGGTGAAAAGATATTGGAGAGCTAGAACTGTCCTGATGAGACATCGACTTTTTTTTCTTTGTGTTTTACATTGTATTGATTTTTCAAGAGTGTCATTTTCTTTTGCCATTGGAAATAAAAATATTGGCCGTCCTTGCACAGTATACTTTCAACATTATAATACCCAGCAACACACAGCAATCATTTTTGTTTGTCGATCATTACCAGTAGATTGTAAGGAGTCTGACATACAAGTGCTTCCGTTCATCCACGGATCTTGCAAAACTAGTATACATTATTTATGTATTCATGGATGAAATCTTGTTCCTATCAAATAACTTCGTAATGTGTAGCTTTTTTTACCTCCTTGTCTTAGATAATTAAAAAATAAAATTTCAAGTATTTTTCAATTTCTTTTAATGTTTATATTTTATTTTTGTAGAATAATTATCAAGAAACAATTATTTTACGAAACAATTTATCAAGTTACACTAATTAAGATTCATAAAGAAACACAAAAAATATATTCTTTCTTCATTGTTTTTGGGATATTCATGCCCACCAGCACCGTTTATGAGGTGAACTAAATGGAAGATTAAACAAATCAAATCATTGTTTCTTATATTACCAATGATAACACTATCAACATTTAAAAAAAGTCCTGAAACGAAAATTCATCAAATGTTTTCCATCTTTCTTTACCGAGTATTAGCAAGAAACAATTATTTATTTTAATTGAAATGTATATGTGGAATGTAAATAATGTTCTTTTGACCCTCAATTAAGCCAATTTTTAAACTTATAGTTTAAAAATTGGCAACTTATAGCACTTTGTTATGCACCAACTCATTTACTTATTCAATGAGATATCTCTCATAAAAATTCAAATCACAAATAGTAACAAAGTTTTGTACAGTGAATAAAGAATAGATATTAAAATGCTTTTATTAGGTTGTTAGATCTTAATTAAAAGATCTAACAAGTTCTTTTCTAATTAAAAGTGGATTTACTTTAAATTTGATTGGATTAATGATTTAAATATGTATATATATTTGTTCTTTTTATGAAGCTATTATTTTTTTTAAATATCGAACCATATTTTAGTTAAAACACAGTTTGATTGGCAATTTATTACTAACTAAGCCCTTAAAACTCCACAAATGTATAACAATTATTTCCAGACATTCGCACACTATTTAATAAAAAATTTCTCACTAGTTTTCAAAGATGTTTCTTTAAATGTTTTGTTTGAATAACAAAGCATTACAATATAATTTAGAAAACATATTACATGTTTATTACAATCAGCAGATATTCCTTATCATGAAACTAACATTTTTATAATTATGAAAATAAAACAGAAATTTGTATTTTTTCGTGCATCATGAAAAATTATTGTATTACCAATAAGGATTTGTTAATAATTACCTTAAATTTTATTAATTCAATTTTTCTATTTCTATTTTTTTTTTTTTAATTTACAATACTTACTTAATTCCTATAAAATAGTGCTATAGTTAATTACTAATAATACTGGAAATTACTATTAATTAAAAATAATTACTGATATTTTTTTTTGTTACACTAACCAAAAGAGTTTGGTTTTATTTGCATATAAATTAAAATAATTTATACAACAGATAATTTGTCATTCACTTGATTCTCATGCTTTCTTCAGAAAGAAAGTTATAAAATTAATTATCCTAGTAAAATGCATATTCCATGAAATAAATATTTATTCTAAAAAGAAAATACTTCTTTATTAAAAAAAAATGTACTATAAATAAGAACAACAATAAAACAAATTTTGCTTTTAAAGAACTTTTTTATTAAAATCTTTACAGAATAATAAGTTACCAGTCTCAATTAGACAATATGCCGGAATGATGCAAGGTAGGGAAGAAGAAACTTTTAATTCATGAGATAACAGAAAACACTTCCAATGAACAACATACTTAGATAGCTATAAAACCTCTTAACAAATGGCAGTGATTCTCAAACATTCAACTTAATCATTAAAATCAAAACTAATTATTTTCAGTAATAAAACACATTGGTCAAGTCTCAGTACATCAGTTTTACTTGAATAGCAAATACTGGTTCACATGAAACATGCAAATAGCAAGCAATGGCCAATATCAGAATATCTTTACACGTATGAACACAGATTTAGAACAACAATATTTAGTGATGTTATACACAAATTTAAAATAAGATACAGACAAAGGGGAAAACCTTTTTACACTAAGAAATACCAGGATTTTGATAACCGGGAAGGAATAAAATAACATTTAGGAAGCGATTTTATTTTTAATTCATAAGGACACCGAAGGGATAAAATAATTTCATCTGAACACAACATAACATCCACACATATAATATAATACATATTTAATTTAAATTGCAACGGGTGAAAAAAATATCTTAAACTTCAAAGGAAATATTAACACTATGTACACCGAATAGAAAGTTATGCTTTCCACTCCTAATGAAAAGACAACTTCCAGTAACCTGCTTCAACAAGAGAACAAGGAACGAGCGCTCCAGGAAGGGGGAGGGGGAAACAACCTACCTACAAACACCCTGTTTCTTTAAAAAGCCATCAAACAACAGCAAGCCAACTGATTATGAGGAAAGTGTATGTACAGTGAGATTCTTTTTTACAAGCAGATTCCATGTTAAAAACATTGACATGGAAGACAATTTCTTAGTCCACTAAATAACCACCCCAGTCAAAACATGCGGAGAGAGAAACCTCCGCTGTCGGGGCTGGTCTCAGACTCACTGATATGAATCTGTTCCAGAAGGGAGGTTGCCATAGCAATGTCGGGAATGATTTCATTTAGGTGATCACTACAACAGCTTCTTGACATCTGAAAAAAAAAAGAAAAAAGTATGTTAACATCTTACTTGAAAGTTTCAATAATATAATGAATATAACTAAAGAAACAGAAGAGTTCATTTAATTTATACTTCTAAATAAAGCAATTAAATGACATGCATGTAATTTTGATGCAAACATTAGTAAAAATTATAAGACTGCAACCCTGATAGGAAAGAGTATAATGAAGAATATCTTTCAATAACATCAATGTCTAGCCTCTAGCCAATCACAAGTTACATGCAATTACTCTCTATAGATCATATAAATCCTGTAATATTTTCACAATATGAGGATTCCAGAAGGATGACAATGAAAATTTAACCGAATTGGAATCCTGAAAAAGTAGGAACAATACAAGTATAATTTTCAAACACTGAAATATTTAATGTTCAATATCATAAAATGACAAAATAGTTATTGTTTTATTTGCTATGATTTGATTACTTAGTGGCATGCTTTGTTTAGTTTGTGATTAAACTTTAAGCTCCAGCTTGATTATTGTTAATGTACTTTTAGAAAAAAGGAAATCTAATGATATGCAAAACAAAAGAAACTAAAGAAAAACAATAATATAAAGAAGAAAAAAAACTCGATGGAAACATTTGGTAGGGAGGAGGGAGTAGAAATGTTATTATGGGGGATTTATATTTCTAAACATGACATTTAAATTTTTTTCCACATTATTTTCTTTCATTACTTACATCTTGGCTCTCTTTGTTGAAAGAACTTAACAAAGTTTTATTTCTTTTCAAATATATTTTAAAACACATAATAAAAATTAAATATTGATTATAAATAGCACACTCTTATCTTGTACAACAAAATTCAATGTTCTTGATTAAAGTAAAAATTACAGCTAATTTTATTTCTGTGAAGATGTAGTTTTCTTCGCTTTAAATGAAAATTGCTTAAAAAATTCTGCTTCAAAACAAGATCTCTTTCTTTACATTTAACAAATTTTCAACTTATTCCAAGCATCTTCACTTTCATCTTTTTCTTCAATTAGCAAAAAGATAAATTTACTGACAAAATACTTAATACAATAGATACATTTTGATGAAATAAATAATGATCCAAAAATTCCTACTCATACATAAAGCAATCAAAACTTTACTATTCTATAGGTCTATAGGAAAATATAAATAATACACAATATAAGGGGCTAACAAAGTATGGTATAGTTCTTTTAAAATTCCAGGCGGCCTGGTGGCCAAGTGATTAGCACTCTGGCCTTTGGTATCACAGGCTTCAGATTCGAATCCTGGCAGTGGCATGGATGTTTGTTAGTGGTTCGAAATTCACTTTAAACTGTAGGTACTGGTCTGCTTAGCCCTTGTATACACAAGATGACCATAGAGCAACAAACTAAATCTAATCTAAAATTCCAGACACAATCTATTTTTTTAATTTTTACCTTTTAAATAATTTTATCTGCATAATGCATATACAGTTTTAATGATTGGGCTGATAGATTTAGATAGGCTACAATGATACTAAAACACAATCTCAGACTAATTTACTTAATTCCATTGAAAGCAGATTTTATCCATTTAAGTCAATAAAAGGAGAATTTTAGTACTGGACTTTTAAATAAAAAAGTTGGAAGAGATTATTTTAATCGAAACAAATTAAGA
Source organism: Caerostris darwini (assembly GCA_021605075.1). NCBI lineage: Eukaryota > Metazoa > Arthropoda > Arachnida > Araneae > Araneidae > Caerostris > Caerostris darwini. The sequence continues at coordinate 679,695 of BPLQ01012069.1, read as the reverse complement.
CTAATTAGAAATTTGTTAATGACAAGTTTCTATTTGTGTAAAACATATATAAAAGAAACATTTGAAGAGTTAATGGGTTATAATTTCTCTTTTCAGAAAAAGTGTTTTTTTACTTTTTTTTTTTTTTTTTAATTTTATTTTAACCCATTGGTGTGAAAATAAGACCATAGATACGATTTAAGTGTAAAAATTCTCCAAAGAAAAAAAAAAGAAAAGCAACACTGAATATTTTAAATCATAAAAGCCTCTTTTGGAAAATCCAGAGATGCCATCCTTAAATGAAACTTTTCAATAGTATGCTAGATAATTTTCAGTAGTTTTTTTTTTGTTTGTTTGTCAGTAACAACTAGATGAGATGAAGTAAGTGGAAAACACAAAATAACTACCTTCCAATTTAAGTGAACAGCAACAGTACAACACAATTCACTTTTGCAATTTATAATATCAAGCAATGCAATAATTTTTTTAAAAATTAACATTTTTTTTAATAAAATAAAGACAAAGTAATAATTTTGTTTCATATCTAAGGAAAAGTATTATTTTGAAAAAATGTGCATAAAATTATCTGTTTTTCAAGCTTGCATTATTTTTCTCAAAATGTATGGAAGTTTCTTAATTGCATAAAAAAAAAAAATAAGAGACAAAAAATTGCTTTTTTCCCCCATTTCTGTAGGAAACTACAAAAAATCTATAACATGAGGCATCGCTAAAAACCCTGTAACTCCACACAATAAATGTGCAACAATAAGTGAGATGTTATCTAACTGACAGAGTATTTTTTTTCTAAAGCTTTCTATCATTAATTATGACAAAAATAAAAAGTTAATCAATTATTATTAGCTTGGATAAGAAGTCCACAAGATCCAAGGCATGTTGAATTCAATAATTTGCTCCTAGTAAAAACAATTAAAATAAAAAAACAACATTATTATTAATAATAAAAGATGCACAAAATAGAATTTTCAATTTTAGTGTGGTGCTATGAAAACTCTTAATTTATTGGCTCTCATCACTAGTTATTGTGAATTTAAATAATAAATTAAACCTGATTTACCTGATTTGATGCTTGAAGAGGTTCATCTCTAGCCTCTCCAAGTTCTAAGCTGAGATGCCTAGAAGGTTTGTACATTCTTGGCAGTCCATACATATGACTAGAATGGTCCCCAGCATAACGTGACTGATGGCCTGGAGTTGCAGAGGAAGGATGATGCTCTGCTCCATACTCCTCCAGAAATTGATAGGAAGTGCGGTGTAGCACCTCCATCACTTTATCCGGAAGGCCAAATTCTCGGACAACGCGCAGCTGCAAAAGTTTGGTCACATCACAGTGATTTCTGATGACCGAATAAGCTCGACGAGCGGATTGGCTTTGCCTCAGTTCCTTTTCTCGCTTTTTCATCTGACGCAGAGTCATCTCATCTGACAATTAGATAAATTTTTATATTAAGCATATTGTACAAAATAAACATTCACAAACCTAGCATACAAATTTAGTAACAAAAAAATTGAAAGTTGGTATTTTAATATCTAATGATAAGTTTGATAATAAAAAAGGGTAAAACATGAGGATATAAGACTTTAATGTCACAATTTCTGAAAACAAAATTTGCAAATTTATGCCCGACAAATTTGATCAAGTATATCAGAATAGCAATGTTCATTTTTTATTGACTCAGATATTGAATATTACCATGCATCAAGTCTATCAATTACCTCTTTGGTTTGAATGCAGAATTATTTTGGAATATAATAAGTAATATCGAGTTGATAAAAAATTTCATTACGGCATTTTTATCAAGTAAAAAACATCACAATTCCATATATCCATATGTACATTTTGATACACATGCATACATTCTAAATTGTTATTTTTGCTTTTGAGCACATAATAATGAGTAACCACACTACAAATAATTTAAATTTGAATTTTATACAAATTCATAGAATTTTTTTTTAATAGACAAAAGAAGCATGTATCAAAATACTTTTAAATCAGAAATTATTTTTAGAAAATTGTATGGTGAACAAATAATAGAGCACAGAATAAAAATGATTAAAACTCACCGAGTACAACATCTTTCATGAATTCAAGGCTAGAGAGAGGACAGAGATGTCCTAGAGGCAAGATTCCTTCATTGAAGGAGAGCGGTTTCTCTACCATATATAGAGTATCAGGTATATGGGAGATATGCCATACCTGTTGACGAACTACATCTGTATCCTGCCCCAATTGTTCCTCAAGCCATGCCTGTAAAGAAATAAAATATAGATGCAATGATTAATTGGTTAAACTATTTAAATTTTGTAATTTAAAATGCATCGACACTACAATTCAAGAATGTAACTTTTATGTATCTTGATTTAGAAACATTAAATATATATATTATATATTATATTGTTACTAAAATATTGAAACAAAAATGTTTAGTAGAAATTCTGATATTAAAAAATATTGCGACACAATAAGCTGTTTAAGAATAGAGACAATCTATTTTTATAACTAATAATTGTATTTTAATTATTACACAATACCTATAAATGATTTCTATAAAGTATAAATGCATATACATTAAATGCTTAACTTTGATATTCATATCATAATTGATTCATGAATTTTGAAAAGGCTTATCTTAAATTTTTGTAAATGTTCAGATGATTTAAAAATTAAATTTCTTTCAAACTATTCGAAATAAAAGTGCAATTTTTTAATTCTTCTACTTCCTGAAAATCCTGTTACATCATAATATATAGAAATGGTTTTCCTTGAATGAAATCATGTCAAGGAAACTATGTATTTTTGGAAATAGATCCTTTTTGAAGTTCATTTAAGGGCTATAGTGATTTAATAATAAAGTGGCGTTATGAAAGAATAATTACGATAAAAAAACTCTATTATTTATTTAAATTTTACAAAATTGTAATGAAAAAAAATAGACCTCCCCCTAAAATTCAACTGCTGTTATTAGCCACTGCAAAATGTCTTTCCAAAAATATACCAGTATTTAAATTTCAGCTTTAGTAGAATCATTTGTTTTTTAAAGGATGGATTGGTATTTATGAATGATAGACCAGCATTTTTTCAACAGCAGAACTGTTTACAAAATAACCTTTTATTTATAACAGAACAAACATTTTGTTCATTCTGCATGGTTTACTCATTCTAAAAAAAAAGAATTAAAATACTAAAAATACTATTTCAAATTTTACATCATTACTTTCTCAACAACGCTTTTCAATGGAACACGAAATGAGAGATGAATATTGTCTGATAAGACCTTTTGTGTTTGCACATTATCAAGAAAAAAGCCTAACTCCGATACAGATATGAATTATCAAGTTGCATGTGCTAGATGTCTCCAACAAATTTTTAAAAGGTCTCATTGTTTTTGCAATACTTTTTCAAAAGTTATTTCAAAAAGATACAGTTTTTTTATTTTCCTCGTTATAAAAAACCAATTACAAATTCTTCAAGCTCATAAAATATTGGTCTGTAAGTGTACATGAAAAATAAGTCTATAAAAAATCTGTGAGATGAGCCCCTTTTAAAATTTGTGATTTAATTAATTTGTTGCCAGATATAATGAAGCCCAAAATATTTAATGTTATTGCTTAACATTTATCAAACATACTGAATTTGTGTTTCTCTTAAGTAAGAAATGTATTACACTTATGTGCAACAAGGTTAAACAGAATAATAGAATTAAAAGTAATGTAAATATTTGACACTCAGTCAGACAAAAAAAGACAATTCTTTAAGTAAGCAAGAAATATAAAGAATTAGATTTAAAAATTCATTCTTTCCCAGTTTCTCATTTAGAAATGAAATAAACAGTATTAATTAATTTAAATGGCAGTCTTTAAACTTTTCAGATTTTACAATTGTTTGAACCACAATCCTAATAAAAAAAGAATTCAAAACATTAACAATGGCACAATGAAATTAATATTTTCACAGAATACAAAAATATTTATTTAAAACAATTTACAAGATAGAAAAAATAATAAAAAAGAAAAAAAAATTTCATTCTTGGTTAAATCTAAAACGATTTATTCAAAAAAAAAAATCAGTTGAGGATGCTTTGGAAAAAATAATTTAACTTACAACTATCCTCTATAACTTTTGTTTTCCATTGACTACACATTCAACAACTCTATTTTGTATTTTATTAACCTTAACGTTGTGAATTTAATAATTTACATTTTTTATACATTAATCAATCCTTTAATTTTTGAAAATTATGTACAAAAAAATATTACAAAAAAGTTTAAAGATATTTGAAATATTTACAAAGAAATTTACAATCATGCATAAATCAAACTTTTAATATAGCTTTTAATTCATAAATTAATTTTCTTACTTGCATATCAAAAGAAAACATTACCTTAGCTTCTTCAACATAAGGAGTGAAAAGTCGAGGCTTTATATAAAGTCCGTGACTGTTGCGACCTCTGATCCATGCTTTGGACTTCAAATTAGAACTATGTCCTACCAATAAATCATCCCCAAGCATGTAGGAGGGTGGTGTACTGATGAGGCCACGCCTCACTGCTGAGACCAAAGCTTCACTGTCAGGAGGTAGAATGTGGCTAATACGCACACAGCTTAAAAGGTCAGACAGCAAATCACGTAACTCAACATCACTGAGATCACGTCTTCTAAAACCACGTCTGCTAACACTGTGGGCAGTATGGCTCACTAAATTGGGTTCTACAGACAACAATGAGAAATTTGAGTATTGCGAATTTACAAATTAATTTTTTTACATTAAAATATTCAAATAAACGATTCAAAAATACTAATTCAATGTATTGAATTTAAAAATACAATACCTTCAATATTTTTAATAATACATTTTAAAATCTTCAATTCATCAAAATATATTTAAAAATAAAAATAATTAATTTAAAGATAGATAAAAAATAAATAATTAATTATAATTTAATAAATAATAATTAATTCAATTTAATAATAGATACAAGATTTATTGTATTTTAAATTAATTTTACTTTAACACAGATCACATGAAAGAAAAGATTTACAAAAAGTTATGCATAAATGCTGCTACTTATTAAAAAATAATAGATTTTCTATTTATGTTTTCAAATATTAATAATAATTGATAGAATAAAATAAAACCTTTCAATGATACATATGGAGACGAAACAATATATATGGTATATATATGGAGACGAAGTATTGGAAAATATTAATTTAACTGATGAAATGCATACAAGACAAAGGTATAATAAAAAAATGTAAAGAATGCAAATGATACATGCATATCCAGCATTCCCTTTTTAGAATATATACAGAAAGAGAGAGCTATTAGAAATAAGCTAATTAAACTTTATTAACATTTATTACAGAAACATTATAAATGGCCACAAGTAAAAGCAGAAAAATAAAAAAATGAAACCCTTGTCCCCATGAAGGCATTTTCATTTACAAGGAAATTTCCTTTGCATAATTAATTAAATCTCATTAGTATCAACTCACTTGAAAACAGATAATGCAACAATCATAAAAAAAATTATTAGAAGTATACATTAAGTGAGTTATTAGAAATAATTATGTTTATTAGAAGTATAGAAGTATCCTGCCATTTGGATCCATCATCATTCTGGATTCCATATACTATAGTACAGTATCTATAATATATTGATCCAGAATGATGATGGATCCAGATGGCATGAAAATTCTTCAAGAGGAGAACTAGAAATTTTTTGAACTTTACAGAACTCTGAACCATGAGAGAAGGAAGAGAAGAAAAATGAAGATATGAAGAAACAATAATCGCAACTATAACTCTGAAGAACATTTAAATAAATAATTTAAGATGATATTGCCAAAATTATTACAAATGTTTCTCAGTTAGGTCCTTAGATTATTGTGTAATTAAATAAAAGTGTTAAAAAAACTTGTTATTTTGTTAACCTAGATACATTTAATTTTCTTTTTTAATATTAGCTCTATATGAATGCCTCCCTGCAGATTCAAGAAGAAATTATGAATGCTAAAAGAAATTTATGATGATAAGTACAGGCAACCCTTCTACAAAAAAGACATTAAAGGTACAAATTCCAGAAGTAAATATTATAAACTTATAAGTGATGCCATTGCTTTCCAAGTGACAAAATGGATCATGTTTCAGGGAAATAATCTGATAAACCATAAGGTTTGACGAATTTCAATTGTAATAAGTTTGATTCTCATATTTCTAAAAGCTGTCCATGTACCAATCAATTTGATAGCCAGTATGTTTCTTCCAAATAAAATTCATCACGATGTTTTAATATTTGATTCGAAAATGATGTCAGTAATTGATACTGGAAGTGATGTAACAATAATTAAAAGAGTATATGTGATGCATTATCAATTCTAGATAATTGTATGATGATATTAAAATAATGGGTGCATGTAAGAAAAAGATTACTCCAATAGATTTGATGTTAAAAGTGTACTCAACAAAGTTAAAATGAAAGTAAAATTCATGTTCTTGAACATATTACAAATTATTGTGTTATTGGAATGAATACATTGAGACATAAATGGTTCTTTTAATAATAATCTTTCTGTTTATAAAAAGGAGAATTTAATGTGAACATCATTGAAATGGTCTCTCAATTGCTGATGGCTACAGAGAAACTAAATATTCCACTGAAAAATAGGAAGCATAATTTCTTAAGTATTGAGAGTTAAATCAAATTTTCCGCAATTAAAAGAGGAAACCTTGAGGCAAGTGCACATAGTGAATATTCATAAGATTTTCACAGCTATTGTGGAAGGCAAAAAATAAATAGATAAATAAAAGAAGGTAATGATTTTTTAGATTCTACGGTTGATGCAATAAGTGTAGGGGAGATGGATTTATCACCCACTCTGAAAGATAAATGTAGACACCCCATGTTCTAGTCGACAAAGAATTATGAAGCAAATAAAACAAAAATAATTTGTAAAATGAACCTTCCTTTGAATGATGAGAACCCTATAGATAGACGATCGTGCAGGTTATTCTTTCAAGAACAAGTTAAAAGAAACTAAAGAAATCATCACAAAAAGCTACAATACAAAACAAAAAAATGAAAGCTACTAATTCAAAGGTCAAGAAATATCAATCACTGGTTGAAAATATTATGCATTCCAACAGAAAGAGAGAGAAAAAGAGATGGTTATTTGAATTCAATTCCAAAAGAAGGTGTTCCTCTGACAACTTACCACAAAGAATTTCTTGAAACCAAGATGAAGAAGGAATACATGAAGATTATAGAAATTTTAAAAGAGCTTGCAATAACATAATTCAACAAAGAAAAAAATTAAAAGAAGCAACAAAGAATAACATCCTCAAAATTCAAAAAGAAAATATTATGATGAATGGCAACTTGCTCCTACTTAATACAGTAATAATCTGACTATTCAATGGCACTATTTTTTTACTGGAGCGAAACTATAAAGCCATGTTAAAGAAGTATAAAGCCAAATGATCACTAAGAGGTGGAAAACATTGGACAACATGAAGGACCCAATATTACTTCTACTGCAACAGATAGTATGAAAAGATAGTTTCAAGAAAATTGATTCTTTCTTAACAAATATGATTCTAAATAAAAAAGACTGACTACTGATTTCGATTTTTTCCTGAAGTATGACATTTTTTTTAATGATCAGTGTCCATTAGGATTTTCACTGTTAAGCATTTTTTTTCCTTACATTGAAATTTTAAAAGCACTTTAAAAAAAGGGGGGCTATGACATGCAAGGAAATAGCTTTACAATGACAAATTTATGTAGTTTCCCACTTTTCTTCCTTTTCTTTATAATTCTTTTCACGTAACTAAGATGATGATGATAATGGTGATTATGATGAGGAGGAAAAAATGATGATAATGGAGTGTGCTTCAGCTACTACGATGAACTGAACATGCTGAGGACAGCATAAGTCAGAATGCCCGAATAAGGTATCTAGAACAACAATGGATCCCGATGGTGCGAGGATTTTACTAGAGGAGCTGTTAATTCTCAACTGTGAGAGAAGGAAGAAAAGAAATAGGTGAGGATGAGAGAAAGAAACAACAATCACAACAGTAATTCTGAAGAACATTCAAAGAAATAAGCAGGTAAAACGAGTGAATGGATTTGGTACACAGATTATACACGAGAAAAGCTCTAGGATTTTCAGAAAAAAAAAAGATTAATTCACAAATATGATAGAAATTTTCATAGAAAAATATAAAATTTAATAAAATAAATTACCAATACGGAATGCATTAACAATTTGAATATTTACTAACTGGTTTTTGATCACCTTGTCATCCAACCACATTAGATAAAGCTAAGGAAATAAAAAACAGTACACTTGTGCTAATTGAGATAGGGAAAAAAAACAGTTTGCAGAAACAAGTACAGATTATGACCAAATGTCACAAGAGGAAAAGTTGTTTTATTGTGCCTAGGATATTGCAATGAAAAGAGCTCAATGAGATCACTTTCATTCACATGCAAAAATTGTGAGGCGATTGACAGCGTGTTCAACAATAGATTAAAACTGACAAGTTGTGATGCTTCGCATATGAGCATAATGGAGTTCTTTAAGTCGTTCAATAATTCCATTCTCCATGATAAACCAGATTTTTTAAGTGGTCCCACAACCAGAATTCATGCAGATTTAGATACGGCAAACATAATAGCCAGAGATTATTAAAGTGACTAATAATACTCTCATTTGTGAAGTATTGAAGCAAAAGTGCCCACACGAACATATGGAGGTGCAACATCTTGCATGAAAATGTTAATGTAAGGCACTGCATGTGCAGTAGTTGTAGCATAACAAATGCCAGCTGCATGTCAAGACAATTACAGCCAGAACATGAGAAAGGACCATATGCAGTTATTTAAAAAAAAAAAAAAAAAAAAAAACCAAAGTATGAATGTTGCTGTGAATCTACACCAAACAGACAACTTTAAGTTTCCTTAGCTGAAATTCAACAATTTTGTGTTTTGAATGTTGCATTGAGGCAGAAATGAGCTTTTTCACATCACAAAATATTCCACAGATATGGTAGATTATCAGCCATTTTGTTGGGAAAATGAACTGCAAATGTGAGCCATTGTAGCCTGTTCTTATTAAGCATCTGTTGAGTGTGGTAGATCTTGTATCAGACAAAATTCGTTATATTTTAGATAACTTTTCAGACTATGCAATAAGGAAAGCCTGTCTCTTAAGATATTGAACATGCGCTACTCCTTCACATTTCAGATGTTTGTGATTGTTCACAATAGCTGTTTTGACAACATCAGCAACTCTTGAATTGCAAAAGAAGCATTCCCTTTGTTTCCAAAACAGCTTTACCAATAATGCACATTCAGCTAATGATACCATCATCATGATAGCCAAAAACACCAAAATTAAACATAACTTCTTTGAATGTTTTATATCCAGTCCTGTTTTGTATAATGCTTCTTTGCATACATGCACATTTCGAGATTATTTCCTCCTTCTAGAACTGAGGAGTTTTATGCATTTTATTACTTATAAATCTTGTTCTCAATTGTACAAATTGTTTATGTATTTTGTGTTGATCATTTATTTTGTTAAATATGATTTTTCATGAAAAGTGCCATCTATTTTTTTTTTATTTTTAAATTCCTTGAGCACATCTAATGCATAGGCTATATACCACAAGTTACAATCCATTCATCCGTTTTAGCTGTAGGATGCTGTTTATTAAAATCACTTCGATTTGAATTTAAAATTGTTTATTTTATAATTTTTCTTGAATTTGCATATTTTTTTTTAAATACAAAAATTTTCAAAATCAAATAAGTTGTGTTACATGAAGTATCAAAATACATGCTGGATTAAATTGCACTGGCAATTCTAAGAAATCTTTCTAATAGTTTACAGAAAGATTAACTGGAATAGTTAAATAAATTTATAACAGAAGTTGTAGTCCCATCACCAATTTATTTTGTTGCTTGAGTGGTAAATTTTCAATTTGCAGAGACATTTTGAATCATGGAAAAATTCTTTCCATTATGGTGCCAATGATTAAATAATAATTTTGGAACTATTATGCACACTGAAGAGATATGTTGGTAGGAGAATATTTGGTTGGATATCATACAACAATACTCAAGGAAACAGCCTAAGGTAGAAAATCCTATATTCTGATAAAATTGACATTTTTAGATTGCAAAGAAAAAAAAAAAACTCTTACCTCTCTCCTCAACACGTTTAAACAGCTGATGTTCTCCCCATTTTAGCACTGCTTGAAGAACTTCAAGTTCACCAGCCTAATACAAAATTATTGATTATATTACTTTATACTTGCACTGATTGCATTAAACTCATTAATAAATGTTTTTCTGGATAGGTCTTAGATTTTTTTCATAATTCTGACTATATTAAAGGGTTGTTATTTATTAATTTTTTTTTTTAACATTTCAAATAAATGCAAGTTTTTATATGAAAATTTTGTTTATTTAATAAAGTAGATAATTAATATTTTATCAAAATAATCACTCTTCCATATATTTTGTCATAAACACAAAATAAAAAATTATTAAATATTCAAGTAATTTTTTTTTTTTTTAACCTGAATAACTAATTAAATTTATAAATTCTCATCATCGCGACTTATTTGAATACTGATGGAACGTAAATTCATACTTTTTTTAAAAAATATTGTTATAATGTTTCTAAAATGCATTTTAAAACAATTTTTTTTTATCTATATAACTAGTGTCCAAAATAACACTGGGGGAAAAAAAAAAAAAAAAAAAAAACCACCTATATATTATTACAATCAACATAATGCTTTAAATTTACCTGCAAAAAATCTGACTTCACAACATCAATCAAATGAGACTTATCCAGTTGAAATAAAATGGGAGAAGCAGCAACTGCCATAAACTCTTCACGAATAAAATTGATAGCTTGTCGATACACCCATTGGGAGCCATGAGGCTGGCTGCTCCAGCGAAGAACCGGCAACAGATTTTCCAAGCTCAAAGACTCCACAATATAATCTTCACAATCTAAAACAAGTAAATAACTTATTTCATGCTGTTTTCATCATTATACAAAAAAAAAAAATTACAAAAGAATGATCATGATTTTAAGTAACTGTATTTTAAAAAGTATTAAAAACATAAAAATTATTAATATCTCAAAAGGAATACTGTTTTATGAAAAAAGATTATTCAGTCAGCATGTTATCAAATACAAAATTAAATAAGGTGCAAAAACATTTCCAAGATTCTTGCTATAAAGATTCTTTTTTTCAGATGCTTATAGTAAAGAACTTAGCAGCATTTCCTTTTGCAAAATGACAAGTAACAAGGGGAAACCATTTTATATTTTAGAATATGTTCATTTCTAATTACTTGTTTAAGTATATTTCACACTGATGTACTGATACAATATATCTCTCCTATTTTTTCAGAATCTAATATGTCTACCTTAAAAAAATATTTAATCAAATAGGTGATCAGAACAAGAGATATTTCTGCCATTTCTTTCTAGTAAATATCTAACATGAAAATACATCTACATGCCATTTAGGATTACATGTGATAATTGCATGGGTTGGAATAATGTTTCTGTTGGTTAAGAATGAGTTTCTGTTTCTTATGAAGAATTGTTCTTTATATTGGTAATACTTTTGGAAATACAATTACTTCAAACTTAACAACTGTTTTTAATTTCTCTGTATTACGAATCAGCTACAGCAATGAAACATCAAATCTTAATGGCATTAATTTCTTTCTTTACATTAATTGTGTAGAGATGCGACTGAATGAGATTTTATAGTATTAAATGTTTTTTTTCTTAAAATTTTTCTGAATTACAATTTTATAACATTCACCAATATTTTTCTTCAAAACTTGTATATTTGATAGCATAAAGATGAAACTTCATTATCATAAATTTACAATTACTTGGTTAATTAAATAAAATATATACCAGAAGATCATCTTAAAATTTTAAATTCAATAGATACTATAATTTTAAAAGAAATTTTATTAAAAAAATGTAAAGTGAAATCTGTTTTTATGTTGGATGACTTTCATTATTTGCAAATGAAAAATTTGTATTCTTCAAAGACTGATTATTTTTTCATTGACATCATCACCATCTGTCTTAGTTTCTTTTAAGGAAATATGATAACTTCGTATGAAGGAAAATTTATCCCTTAGTTCAATTTTTTTAAAATTACTAGTGGATTCCACTATTCTAGCCAATGTTTAGTATAATTCTAAACTTTACGGCTTTCAATATCATACAGTGTGACTGCAGCTCATTTAGTTCTTCCTTTCTTTTGTAAATAAAAAAAATATCAACTGCAACATGAAGCAAGTTTGAACTCTCAATAGCTAAATTTAAATAAATTTTTCAATTTTATTTTCCAATACAGTAACATCCTTTTCGAGACCTATCATCCCATGTAAACTATTTGCACTAAAAACAATTTTAAGTTTTTATGACAATATTTTTTACTGCAATGACAATGATAATACTGCAATGTTTCAATATCAATTGTCAATATTTTGACCAGAAGAATTTTCTCCTTAAACAGGCACAGCAAGCAAATAATTCTGCATTTTAACCTTTTATGTCATTACAATTAAGATATAATTTAGAGTCATTATACTCATCAGTTGATATATTCTATTAAATAATTGAAGAATGTTTTATCCTATAATCGATTCTTTACATGCAACATCATTTTGAGTATAAGTTTTTCAATAATTGTAGCAGTTTTCCTCCTGCTGCAACCACATTTCTTTTGTCGTGCCACACATTATATGAAGAATAGAAAAGCATGGACTGATACTGTCCACAAATTATATTAAAAATTAAATGAGATAAAAAGACATTAAGTATTTATAATATAATTTTCATCATTAGCAGTATTAAAAAAAGTTTAATTTTGCATAAATTGCAGTGTTTCTTGATTTTAATATGACCATTTAAATTATTTTTACCACCATGTGCCATTTTTATAGCTGCAATACAAATGGAGCAGAAAGCAAAGTTCAGTCTTTTTTTCAATTTTATGTGAATGGATATTTTACTCAATAAAAATTACTAAAAGTGTCCATTTATATTGCTTATACTTTTGAATTATTTTAAGTGATGATACATAAAACATTTCTATAAAACTCAAAGGCTGTCAGCACTATTCAATATCTCCTTACAGCATATTAAGAATGCACAAACAATAGTGGCAAAGTGGATCCCAATGCAAAAAAAGGATAGAAGATTCTGTCAGTAACCCATAGACAGCGTAAACATCAATGAGAAGGCAGAATGAAAGCATTCTTCTTCATGCTAATCTGTAAACATCCCCTCCCTTTTACAGAGTTGCCACTCATGTTAATAGACGTTTCCCTTTTCCAATGCTCACTCGCACTAATGCTAGCTGCTACTATTGATTATTGAAGCAGAGTGAAAATTTCTGATCCTGATGATATCTTTTCTTCTTTGTTCCTCAATTAGAATAAATCCAAGTGTGGCCTTTATTTTTTTAGAGATTTGGGACAAAAGAAAATTAAAAAAAAAAATTTAAATTTAAAAAACAAAATGTAATTTTAGCTGATCACTGTAAATGCCCCAGATTAATATTAATACTTCCTATCAGACTGTAATTTCTAGCAACATCAAAGAAAGCAGCCAACCAATGGTTTAGTTATAATGAACAAGTACTAAAAAACATTCCTTTATGAAAACACCAAAATCTTATTTGTTTACCCAACAAATCTTCTTTAACACAAGTAATTTTTTTTATTCCAATTTGAGTAATACGGAAAATATTAAATAAATAAATAAAAAAAAAAAGAATAACTTAAACAGATATATTCAAAATTTCTTTAAAACTTTCAGAGAATATAATTGCTTTTCATCAAAAATATTATTTTACATGATTTGTCAAGAAGTGACAGAAAAAAATTAAATCAAAACTGTTTTGCTTAATATACCAAAAAACGAAATTTAAAAGAGAAACATATTTTATCAAACAAAAGAAAAATTAAAATTCATCTTAATTATATCCAAAAATTTAAGTGTTTTCAAAATCTTTTGAAATGTAATGTATCCAAGAACCTATAAAGAATTTGCCTCCTTTTTTTCCTGTTATTCAAAATCTAACAATCTAACTTGGAATTAGATTTTGTAGTTAAAATGATGCACTTACTTTGTACAAGAGCATCCATCTCAATGAAGCGAGCCACTTCAAAAAGTTGCATAGCCTCCTCAACAGAAGACTGAGGAACATGTACATCTGTTAAACTACCCCTCTTTGCACTGTCTGGCAAAACAGCTCCAAACTCTAAAGCATCTTGATACACAGCTCGGAGCAAGATACAAGCATAGCGACGAGGAATTATACTGTCATCTAGCAGAATTCGAGTCCTGTGGGTTTCATGTAAATCAGCAGATCGCCTCTGCTGCCTGTGGATCACATTTCGAAAAAAAGGTGACCGGGCCGATAAAATGGCTCGGTGGCACCAGAACTCATTTGTCCCATGGCAAATTTTACACGGCTTTCCTTCCGCATCAGTCAATATATGATCACAGATATAGGTTGTC
>BPLQ01012069.1:644415-665098 GCA_021605075.1 Caerostris darwini | reverse complement strand
TCCAGTGGATTGGGGATTCCAAATTGTTCACTTAACTGGAACAAGATGTCGAAATTGCCACTGTAACTTTCAGCCACTGAAAGATCTCCAGTATACAAATATCTAAGAAGTTCATTAAACATTGATATACTAACGCCAGCTATGTCAATGTCAACTGCGACTTCTGTACAGATAGATGATAAACTATTGAGCATTTCTCTGAAAAAAGGGCATCTGGCTGCCAATATTGCACGATGTACAGCAAACACTGTTCCTTGATAAATAAGATTAATGTCAGAGCAGTATTTGTTCTCAAACAGCAAGCCTAAATCCTGCTTGCAAGAAGCAGCAGGTGGCCTAGCCATTTCTGCCTGTAAGGTGATGTCCTTTAAAGCAGCAGTAGCTTCATATTCTTCCACAAGAGCAACAACGTCCCTGGGACTCCAGTCAGTAAGGAACTCTCGGAAGACCTGAGCATGGTCAAACCCCTTTCCCGTACGTCGCCTGCGAGCAAATCGCTTGCGAAGAGTAGACAATGAACCAACTTTTCTCTTCTTTTCTTTGCCGTACTGGTCGACATTAACAGAGGAAAAGCTGGTGCACACTTTACTCTGGGCTTGGAGAGATGATGTCATTGGCTCCGGTTGCGTGTTACTGCAAGAAGCTGGAGAGGATGCACTTGCTCCCATCTCTTTCAGGCAGAGAAAGCACATATATTCCAAAAGGAGTCTGTTGAAAAAAAAAAATTTTCAGAATAAGACAGAAAAGATATTTTTACTAATACAAGTATTTTATTTTTATTATTTAAAAATATCAATTAAAAAAATGAAATTATAGCATTTATAAATTTCCATATCAGAATGCAATTTTTTTAAAAATAGATAGAACTTTATACTCTTTATGATTAAGAAGTTATATGTCAAATATCACTTACAATTGTAAATAGAAAATGTTATTTACACTCTAATTAACTTCTTACATGTATCCCAAGATGACTTTTGTAGTCTGTTTATTTACTATAGTAGTAACGTATACATAAATTTTTTTTTTAAGATCTAGGTTATTTCTAATTATAAAATTTTTAACGAAAAAAAATTACGCAATTATTTTTTTAGTTTTATTTAAGGAATGTATATTTTATTTATTACAATATGAATATTCTCTAACCTGGAAAAGTAGGATATAAGGTTGATGAGTAATGAGCTGAACTTATGTTCAAAACAAATTTTATTCAAAGCCTGGAAAGCAAAGAGAATCAAAAGTTCACCTGCTTATTCTGGTAAATGTACACATTAAATAAGTAGGCCAGGAAATCCCTTCATTATGTTCAAAGAGATGTGTATAATATGATTGAAGTTCTCTTAAAATTGTTCATTCCAAACCATAATGTATCAATAATGTTTCCAGTTAATTTCATGGTTTATGAAATAATGTTAAAAACACAGATGCTAAAATATACATTCTTAACCTTATTATAAAAATAAATGACACTTATTTCATTAAAAAAGATACTCTTATTCTATAAAGAAATTTTTACAATGAATTTTGAACTCTTAATATTTACAAACTTGCAATTTTAATGAAATTTTTAGAATTTCCACTAAATATTAAGAATGCAATGAAAATAGAAAATTTCCAGATTAACAAAATTAATATCCAATTTCTGATAACTTTTCCATATTTTAAATCTTTTTTTAGTTTACAAAAATTTTATGAAAAGAATTTCAATAATTAAAAATCAAATTTAAGATTTAAAAATTTATTATATGAACATAATGAGTAAATAAAGTGAAAATTCTCACAAAACAAAATAATGCAAACAAATTACTACATAATATACAATTATAAACCCATTTGGGGGGGGGGATGAGCTACCTTGTTTTAGCAAATTAATCAACATAATTTAAGTTTATATTCAAGAATTAAACTTATTTTAGCATTATTATTTTTTAAACTTCATATGTATTCACAGGTTTGCATATACATAATATAAAAATATATTTAACACTCTTCCTTTCATACAGTACACAAGTAATAATGATTAATTAGTTCTATTTAACTAAATCTTAATTAAAATAGCCAATTCAGATTTATATTTGCATTATTATTTTTGAATATATATAGAGAGAAATTTCAATTTAATTCATTACAAACAACAACTGTTTTACATTTATTCAACATATCTAGTTCTTTACATTATGAAAAGTGAAAAAAAAATTTTTTCTTTTTCTTTTTCTTTTTATAATATAAGCAAAATTTCTTTCTATTAAAAAATATAAATCAAAATAAATTCAGAAACATATGTAGAAACTTAATATTCTGAATTAATCTTCAGAAAATGTGTGTAAAATTTCTCTAATTAAAATTTTCAATCCAAAAAATACTTACACAGATATAAATTGACAGCCCTAAAAGGCCTGGATCTTATGTTATGGCATCATGAAATGAATCTTTGGTTTTTGATGTTTTAGTTTTATCAAAAAAATTTTTGAGATATTCCACATAATAATCTAAAAAAATAATTAAAAGAAAAGATTAACAAATAAATTGAAACATATTTTTTTTTAATAACGAAGAAATTATAAAATATATGAAAACAACCCTGTTAGAAGAATTTCAAATGCTAGAGTTACGGACAGAAGAAAAAGAAGTCTCAACTGAGGTAGATTAATTATTGAAGATGATTTCAAAACTATTTGGGGCAAAAATAATGTTAAATTAAAGCCAATGTTAAGTAATAATAGATACTTTTTCAATGTAAGGTTCTGAATCAATCTGGGTTTGTTGAGCCAGTTAGGATAATGGAGGATGAGGAGAAGGAATAATTATATAAAAAAAAAGGTACTTATGTATTAGTCACATGCCAGAGTTTGATTGTTCATATTAATACTAACACCAGGAAATCTGTTTCTTGAGCAGCTTATCTTGGTTGAAATTCACCAATGGCATGCAGCAAAAAAAATTGTAAGTACCAAAAAAATTACTGTAAAGTAAATAATATATTTTAAAACTCAGCAAATATTAATTTGAAAATTAGAAAAGATGTAAAAATTTATATTAGAAAATAAATTTTACCACATAAATTTCACAAAACATAAAAATAAATAGATCAAGAATTTTTTTTTTTTTTTTTTTTTTTTGTGAATCAAATAGAAAAACTAAAAGGCATATACCTGAATTACATATGCATACAAAAATTTCAAACTTTCACAATTTATAACATTCTACAAAAAAGTACACAATAAAAAGATTATCTTGAAGTAATGTCCTTATTTGAAAAACAGTTTTCTTTGTCACATATTATTTAGATAATTTAAATATCAATAAACAATTAACTTATGTGAAACTTATTAATTGAACACAATTTATATTTGTTTAATATATATTAGTGCATATTTTTGCACTACAATAAAATTTATAATTCTCAAATCTAAAAATTAAAAAAAATCAATTTAAAGTTATTTTTAAACTCATTTGGATCAAGGTTATTTGTTATTTAAAACTAAATCGAATCTAATATTAATTTGAAAGTAATACAGTAGACTTTAATAAATAATATGTAAAGGATAATATATTTTTTTTTTCAATTAAGAAAAAAAAATATATATATATATACAAAAAAAAAAAAATCAGTTAAATAATTACATTAGTATGATTTAGCTCATATCAACTAAAATAAATTGAAGAAATATCATTAATTTAAGTTCTGATTTAAAAATTTAAAACAATTTCAAGAAACTGTATAGTATTTTTTTTTTTTAACATATTATACACTATATTTGAATAGAAATAAGTAGTTTTTTTTAGCATATACCTTGATACTTAAAAGAAATATAAAGATTAGAAATGTCCCAAACGTACAAAGACCCATAAAATTTTTCATTTAAAAAAAATTATTTAACAAAATTGAATTCTAAAACAAAAATAAAAAAAAGGCACAGTAAATCACAAAAAAAGTACAAATCAGTCTTGCTAAGCTAAAGTTTATAAAGAAAGAAAAATATTTACACAATATATTTTTATATTTACAATGCTTCAAATGTAATTGATAAATTCATTAAATAAAGCAAAAAAATTAAAACTTTTAAACTACGTAAAATATATACGCTATTATAGTCTTTGATCAGCATATTTTTTTTTAAATGCAAAAAAATATTACTATTCAAATTCAATTAATTAAATTCCTAATGATAATTTATTTTTCAAAATATAAAATATAGGTCAGCAAATAAAAAAAAAGGGATTCTAAACAAACTTGTATTAAAATTTTTTTAAAAAACAGGGATTAATGTAAACATTTAACTAAACTTGTAATATAATTGAATCACTTAAAACATGAAAAACAAATTTAATGATAAGCATTTAAATACAAAAAACTTTGATATGTAAAGCATAATGAAAAAAAAATTCAAATCAGTTGTAAAAAGGATTTGAATAATATGCAAACAAATAGAAACATTAAAACAAAAAACATTTTTAAGAGTAATTTTTTTAAAAGCCATTTAAGTATGAATTAGCCCACTTTAAATTAAAGGAACAGTTTTGAAAAATGTAGTTCTACTTAAAAAAAATAATAATCGAAACAAAATAAAAATAAACTCATTATTAAATTTGGTAAATTACATTTTTTACTTTATAAATTTAAGAAAACAAACAATTAAGGTTAGGTATAAGTCATATATTTGAAGAAAAAAAAAACATGTACCAAAAATTAAATAACATTTTTTACTTCATTTTTTTTTTTTTTTTTTACTTAACTGTGTGCAATTTAATCTTATACACAAGAGTAGAGTTTTGCAATTATACGAATACTAATAATCAACATCGGCCAAGCTGGCAAATTACATATTTGTCTTACAATATTTTGCCTCTATCGAAAATTAAATTAGCGCTTATATTTATGTTCAATATAAATTTATACTTTAAAAAAATTAAAAATTGTGAATTATTGAATCAGATTTTCTTGAAAATAATTAATTCAGCTTAGAATATTGATAGTGATTTTAATGTCACACTTACCAACAAACAAAGTATCTTACATTAAATAAGATTAGAAAATTGGAAATTACAACAGGATAACAAAATATTTATTTTTATATAAAAATTATGCATAGGTTAAAGATGACCCGTTTCAGGACTCGACCTCGAAAAAACGGAAAACACAACACCAAAACATTCGCCATGATTACCATTTAATGTTAGTGACAGTTGAAGTAGTTTTGTTTTATTTTTCCTTTTTTTTATTGTGCTAGTGATATATACATTGTATCACTTCCGAAACATCAGTGTGCAAAAAAGGGAGATCAGGTTTCAATTTCGAAAAATATTTTTAATCTAATGAAAGTTAAGTATTTCTATTTTAAACCATCTCTAGTTATATGCTTTTGCTGAACAGAAAAGGAGTTTTTATTGAAATTTAAGAAATAAATTTTCCAATAAATAAATAAATATAATGCATTTTATGCATCATGAATTCAACTTATATTTAAGAATAATAAAACCGATTGTTGCTAAATGTATTTATGTTACATTACAGCATTATTAGGAGACCCTTCTAATTAGAAAAGATTTTTAAGTTTTATTCCGAAGCAAAAAGAAAAATGCCAAAATATATCATGAACAGCTAATATTTGAAGTTAATTAAATTATATTAATAATTATACATAAAAATATTCGAATACTATAGATGATTTAATCATCATGAAGGCATAGATAATATTTTTAATTTTACAACAAACAATTCTTTTTTAAGCATTTCGTTATCCATAATACATATGTGCATTAAATCGCAATATTTTATATTTATATTAACTTCTTAGTATAATACTTTTTTATATGTAGATAAAACAATAGATAGATAAAACAATGAATTGGTGAAACTAAAACTTTATAAACTAATATAAACTTTGTTTACTGTTTAAAAAATCCTTAGTCGTGGAAACCTAACCCGAGCTTTCAGAAAAGGCTATTTTTTGATGGAGACCATTTTTTTTCTATTCGTATCGTACATTCCTGCGACTACAATAGTGTTGGCGAATCTAAGATGATAACCAGAAATGAAACAACATAAGTTCTTTGAACTATGTACAAAAAAATTTTATTGAAAAATTTTTTTATAATATATATATATATATATACATAATTTTTCTTTTACTCATTAAAAAATTTTGTTTTAGGAACAAATTAATCAATCATACTTTTTCCTCGATTAATTTAAATATTCTTAAATTTTCAATGACTAAAATTCATACATTCGGCTGACAAGATGTCGATGACTGATGTTTGTTGTTGATTTGTAAAAATTTCTATATGAAGCACAATTCACTCTCATAAAAACAATTCTTTCATAAAATTTTCTTTAAAAAAAGAGGATATCCCTAATATTAGGAAATACGCTATTTTAACCCTTTCTAAACGGATACAATTTACGATTTCGCTATCTTGAACATTTCAAAAAATAATTTTGCTTCTTTCTCAGCGTATCTTAACTACCAGTGTGTGGCGATTGCCTGCAGGCACCATAAAATTTTCGACCTGCAAATATCTTATTTTAAAAGATATTTTTTAATTCCAGAAAGAATAACTGCAGGACTATGTGGTACATCAGGAAAAAACGCAGGACTGAACAATAGAATGATTATTCTGCGTACCTTCAGATTCTAGTAAAACACTTATATTTTATATAAGCATCATTATTAATAGGGAAAAAAAAGTTCAGAACTTTTGGAATCGCTTCCATCTTTCTGTTTAAGCCCAATGGTACCTTAATGGCAAGTGATAGCTCTCCGCCCCATATTGCTTAAATTAATTTTTTTGTTGCACTATATTCACAAAAAAAAGACATACATACAGCACTGTTTTTTGTAGCAAAAATAATGAACTGAATATCAATCATTAGGTACTTTTTGCACCCATTGAAATTTTTTAACCACAAATTGTTGAAGGGACACTTCTTCGGCATCTTTCATTAAAGGATAATTCCGCTGTAATAAGAATGGATGAATACCATCAGAAAACGAGTGTAAAAGAAGCGATGACTCGGGAGTTCTTTGGTATAGAATACCCCTCATTTTCTTTCTTTCTTTTTTTGGGGTGGGGGGGGGCGTTCCTCTTCCCCTTTCTGACTTCATGTTTTTTGCGGTTCTCAAATTTCCTTCCCGCTCCTTTACCTCATGTCCTAGCATGGAAGATAAAAACGCACAGATTTCTTTTCAGGTTAATTGATAGTCCTTGGTCTGCAGATGTTATTTTAAAGGTTGATTTTTCTAAAAGGTTGATTTCTCTTTTTTTATAATTTTTAAATTCTGATATTACGAATTTAAGGGGACACCCCCTGTTATATTCAACGTTTACAAACTTGATAAATTAAACGCAGAGGATATTCTAATTATTAATAATTAAAAAAATTTTAATCCTAATTGTACAAACTAACGGGTGGTTATTTACAAACTTGACTGTTTTCTACGTTTATACACTTCATAAATTAAAAACAGAGCATATTTTAATCACTATTAATTAATAAGCTTTTAAATTCTAATCTTGCAAACTTAAGGGGAACACCCCCGAATTATTACCAGATGGCCCCTCTTATTAAAATAAATACACATCAATTATTTCATTTGAACTATTTTTATTAAGGTTTTTAAGAGGGATTTACATGCTTAATTTAATAATTTTTTCCTTCTTTTTCGCTTAAAGAAATAGCAAAATGTCAAGAAAGGATAAATGACAATTCTCCCTAAATCAAGACCTCGTGCAGGCCCTGAATAAAATTTGATGACAAAATTTCAATTGTTATACGAAAATTATTTTGTGTACAAAACCGTAGTTAACCTATAACAAGTAATATGAAAAAAAATTTAAAGTCAATTCCTACTTTTTTTTCACTATATTGCAGAAAGTCCTTTATAAATAATTTTCATTCATTTTTTTAAGTTAGAACAAATTCTCTCTCTATCTCACATACACACTTTTCCTCTCTCTCTCTCACTAATTTATTCATATGTTTCATTTTTCAATTTGTTCTCTCCTTGACTCAGACTAGAAGCCAGAATGAAAAATTAATCTGAAAAAGAAATTTTTTTCCAGCGATCTACACGCTTCGCCACTGACGGTACTTATTCCTAAATTTATATCCTGTTAAATATCTTATATAAGAGAAGTTTTTTCTCCCATATAAAACTAAAATTAATTAATTAAATTTAAATAATGAATTAATATTTGAAAAAACTCTATTAACATCAAGTGTCATCCACTACAAGTTTAAAAAAAATGTATTTGAACTTGAGTGGATGAATTAAAAGTATTTTATTAACGATTGAAAATTTGAACAAGATATATATAGGGAGAGTGTGAGCTAATAGTAGGAAATGAAAAAAGAAAATGAAGAGGCTATACATACGCTTTTAATATATGTATTTAACAATTATTCATTTACTTTTTACAATGACCAGTTTTTTAGTTTTATTTATCTTTTAACTTTTATTTGAACTAGTTTTACTATGAAAAGCCACGATATTAAAACTTTTTTTGCAGGGAAACAAGGATATTTCCATGGGTTTCTCTAGTTTGTTCATACTTAATAGAAATAGATTATAAGATAATGTATAAACAATAAAACACAAAAGGAACAAAGAAACACACAAAACAATTTTATTCTTTTTAATTATGCAATAACATTTCATAGTTGCATCTAAGTTAAAATTATGTTATGTTAAATGTTATTAAAAAAACACAAAAAATTTATTGATGTTAACAAGTATTTAAAGATTCTTCTTCTGAACCATAACTTAGTTATCAGCAAGTTCACTTTTATATTTCATAATTTAAAAGTTATTTCCTTCGTTTTTCTGGAATTCCTACCAAATTAATATATTTTTAACCCTTTGCACTCGTGGGCTCCGGAGCGGAGCCATTTAAAATTTGTCTTCAAAGGGTTAATTTTCCATCTTATTTTCATAAAGTAATAAATTTTTTCTGTGCGTACATTGATTTAGATGGAAAATGTTTGATTTATTATTAGATTTATGTATTGAAGACAAGCTTGAGCTTGAAGACAAGTTTTTAATAACTCCGTTCCGGAGCCCTCGAATGCAAAGGGTTAAATATTAATATCAGCAAAATATATTTTTAGGCAATACCAGGGAAGTCAGTTGTAAAATATTGCTAGACACTTAAAAGTATTTAATACATACATTAAAGATAAGAAGTATTTTAAACCAGGAAGAAACGATTTTCCCATCGGTAAAATAAACATTACTTGTTAATCTCTTAAAATTTATATTTTAACATAGGTTTACAGACTTTCAAGCTAATCATGTTAAAAAAAAAAAAACATAACGAATAAGCAGTATAGAATAATAGATTTTCTGTAGTATATAGATATATTGATCACCTTTTAATTAAACGTTGATTAATTTTTTATATACATATGACATCTCTTTTCTCACAGTTGCAAGCTTTAGTATGTAACCTTAATGGCATTGTTCGTTGTGTTTAACATCATCTGTGCAACTTTTACAGCACTCAATTCATTTTTCTTTATAGCCTCTTGAACATTTTTTTTGTTACCTCATTCAGCAACAGATAGGAGTTTTCTTGTTCATTCAGAAGTTTCTCCTCACTGGAAAATAGGGCTGATAGCTTTTTTTCAAGAAGCTCTTTTGACTTCTCTTCGAATTTTCTCTTTTCAGCAACATTTCTCTTGTCCCTATTTATGTTGTCAAAATAGGATAAATATTCTGCCCGACCTTTTTTCACAAAGTTTATCACATCTTGAGTAACAGAAATTTGTGATATAGACGGATAGTTTTTTATGTAGTTTTTGCAGACTTTTAAAGCCTTAATGCCAACATCAGAAAAAACTCCCTTTGCATCAGTAACAATGTGGTTATTGTTTGAGAACCCCTTTTCGAGAATTGAATTGCCCTGAGACAAACTCAAGCATGATTTAATAAATTTGATTAAAATGGGTTATTTCATTGCCTCAAGCACATCTTTCCTATCAGCAACAGCTCACAAATATTTGCATATACCAAGCTCTTTCCTATAATCTTGTATTTATTTGGAGAAATCTTCATACATAAACATATATTCGGACATAAGATTATCGCAGTCCATGCCATTTTTAAATTATCTGAGTCATTTGCTCTCCAGTGCGACATATAGCATCTTTAGCTTTTATGTTTTTTTTTTGGAAATTTGGTGATATATATCTTATATCTCTCAGTAATGGGTTGGAAAAGGATATTTTTTTTATAGACATTCTGTTATTTTAATGTAACAGCTACAAATATCACGCAGAAAGTTTTTATTGTGAGGAGAATAAGAATCATAAGAATCTTTGAAATTATAGGACCAACATCAATCCTTTTGAGAGAAATACACTTGTCTGCATCTTTACGTTTAATATTGAGAGACAGCCCTTCCTTAATGACTAGTAGTTTGTGGTTTCACAAACAAACAGAAAGTTTCTTAAGAGTTCATGTTGCTTATTATTAAGTATATGAACAAGCCTCTTTCTGAAAGATGATCAGATAGACTGAGAAAATATTGACCATATAAACAACAAAATTAAAGTATAACGCTGTTTGATTTTGGTAAAAATTCTGAAAAATATTTCTTTAAAACATCATACTGTTCAAGTAATCTTTCATATGCTGGACACACATTCAGCCATCTATTTTCCACATGTCCCACAAACAAAAGATCGCTAATATTTTCCAGAACATCTAATTCGTGATAATCTTCCCTTCTTGCAAATGAAAGTTTAAATCATTGAAAAATAACAAAGGACAAAGCTTTCCCCATCACAGTTCAATAGAGTAATACCTTTTTTAAAGGCATGAATTGTATGTAAGCTGCATGTTACAATGATTTCACGATTAATTTGGCCTTCCGAAGCAAAATGCAAATGTAGCTTCTTTTGAAAGGGAATTGACAATCGGTCCATCCATGGAGCACTGAATGTAACACTAATTATTATTAGAGCTAAAACTAACGAGCTTCTCTAAAATGATATCGGCAGTTGCATGACAGAAGAAAAAAGTCAACACTTTTTTAATGTTTTTGACCAATATCCCATACATATGCCCGTGTTTTTACTTGATTAGTGCGAGTTTCATCAAAATATATAGTATACACTGATTTGATTGAAAAATAGTCCTTAAATAATTTATTATGAAAATAAGACCCTAAGCTAAATTTAGTTACGCATCTGGCCTTTGATTCCGACAACTTATGTAGTTAGCTACATCCGAGTTATTAAAATACATTGCGTAATTCCCTACCAGGTGTAAAAATAGCTACACTTGATTGATGTCAACATGATATAAATCTCTGCTCTTAACATCTTTTCATTCAAAGTTGTTGGTATCCTCTCTGAATAACTCTTGGACAATTTAAGTATACCAGATTTACTTGAATCAGATCACTTGCTATTATTGGAATTCACAAAATTGATGCTTTTTGACATCATTAGAGAATACCCCATATTTGCGATACTGAATTATTTGTTACACAGTCGGCAATAGGCTGAACAGATAACCAACCAATCAGTAAATGGCGATTAGGATATCAGTTTTATTTTGAAGCTACTGTATAAAAAATTTCTTTTGTATCGGCATTTTGAACTCAAACACGGAAAAATATACCAAGGAGAAGCAATTGTGGAACTCGTGCTATTGGGGCTTACAGATGAACTGTAAAAGGAACTGCTTAACTAGGTGGCGTCTACGGGGTTTAGAACAGTGGCAAGACAAAGAAACACATGGAATTTTCACGGTCATAAATACTCGAGCTCATTTGCATGTTTTGTTATTGTTCCCATCTCACTTTTCCAAACAAAATTACAGCAGCGCCAGATTTCTATCGTTTTTCGGAGAACTCAATCCAAACAAAAACGTACTTTAGTTGAATTGCGTCATTATACTGCAGGTCGCTCTCTACTCTGATAAGCCAGTTGCTGTTATTACATCATTCTTACAAATCAATAGGAAGAAAGAAATACTAACAGATGCGTGACATTATTCCTTCAACTAATAGATGGAAAAACATGGCCATGATAAGCTTGTTCGAGTTTGTTAAATCCGAGAATTTTCATTATAACACTCAAAATTTCAAGACGAATTATTGAATTTTAGGAAGATTTACAATCCGAGTTGTCTTTGGTAACTGCCAACTAACGGTGCTAGAAACTTCAAAAGTGATTGTGGCCTGATGGCCAATTGGTACCACAAGCTTCAGGTTCGAAATCCACGTTAAACTGTAGATCCCGGTCTAATTAGCCTAAAATGTGCACAAAATAATAGTAGATTGAAAAACCAAACAAAACATACAAGGGATGGGCATGATTAAAAATGTTTGCAAGTAAGTCCTACTGATGAGGTAGAGAGAAAGCAGATGGGTATTCCTCAGATACCATACAATTTTGATAGTGTTCGTTCAAAATTGCTGTGCAACAATTTCTCCCAAATCATTTTCAAAATAGTAAAGGAACAATCTCAATTCCACGTACTGTGATCTAATGTAGTACGCTAGAATTCTATTGTTTCTGGTAGAATAATTTACTAGTAATTTTTTTTCTGCACATGGTATCTAGATAAGCAACAAAAGGCTGTTCTAATATTTTCTTTTGTTTTATCCAATAAATAATATTAATAGATAACGTTTCAACATAAATGACGTTTTACTGGTTCATTCATGCAAATAAATGTCGGTCATGCCACAATACTATTTGCAGAGTATTCGCATAAAACAGATTTTATTTAATAAATAACCAGTGCACTTCTTTAATGTATACTGATATAAAGGCTTTTCGTAAAACACTTGAGAATTTCCTCCTGTCCAGAAGGACAATTGTGAATGTTGCAAAATTTTTGTCTCAAAATGGACTACGGAGCCCTTTTACACACTCAATTTATTTTAACGTACCCTGGTGATTCAGATGTTCACTTTTAAACAATACCTCCTGCTAAATAAACCACAAGAATTTTTTTCGAAAATAAATAAATATTTTTTTTTCATTAAAATCGTTCAAAACAATTTATTGTTTAAATTTTTTTAAACAATGTCCGAATTAGAGTCTGAGTGAATTCCTGAGATGCCAACTATTATGGCATTAAATCCAAATCATAGTGATGCAATGTTGAGTGGGGAAGGCTGGGCGCAGTGCAATGGGATACGCTAGATTTTCTACATACTGCTATTTTAGTTGTGAATGCCTCTAGATCAGGGGTCGGCAACCTGCGGCTCTTTAGTTCCACACGCAAATATTATTTATTTTATCAAAAAAAAAAAAAAAAAAAAACGAAACATTTAAAAATCGTTTAAACATGTATGTACGTAACACAACAAAGTGGACAGCTTTAAAAGAAATGCCGCAAGTTGAGGCACTTATATTCAACGCATGGAATAGTCTTCCAGATTGCTACAGTGAGGTGAAGAAGTCAGCATTTGGAGTGCTGACTATCTTCGGATCGACATATTCGTGCGAACAAGCGTTACATGAATATAATTAAAAGTAAAGTAAGAAGTCCACTACCAAATAAAAATTTAGAGTCGTGTTTGAAACTTAAAACAAGTTATGATCCAAATTTATCCAAACTTTCTAAAACCATGCAAAGCCAGCGCTCCCATTGAATTTGTTTGCTCATATGTATGCTATTGTTTTTTTTATTTTAAGTACAAGTTGCATAGTTTAAATTTTCTACTTGAATAATCATGCAAAGCCTCCCATTGAATTTGTTTGCTCAGTTGCTTGTTATTGAAGAACAAGTTAGTGTTGTAAGTAAATGTTTAATTTTTTACTTAAATAATAAGTAATTATCTAATAATGCCATGTATATATTATCTAATTTGTTGCGAAAACCGATACTAATATATGAATAAATAGATATTTTTTCTTATGAATAAATAGGGTAGTTTTTTTTTTTTTTTTATCAAAAAACTTTATTTGTGCGAGTACTATTTATTGTTGGCAAGAAAAATTTTGTGGCTCTTTAAAAACTTTGAAATTTTGTAAATTGTAATTTTTCACTCTTCCGACTCAAAAGGTTGACGACCCCTGCTCTAGATCAATGTGAGAAAGATTTGAAAACAATTATAATTGATTACCAGGAAAAGACTACTACAGTTACCTATTCATAAGGATTTTAACAAATCGGGATCAATGATTTTTGTCAACCAGAAACATAACTTCTCTACTTTTACCAACTACTGAGTTACAATCTGCAATCTTACCTTGCCAATCTACAATATTTCTTAGACATACTTACATTTTTGATAATATAACAGCGATGACTCAAACTTTACGTTGATTTTTTTTAATGAAATTGAGAAATGTACAACACATAAGATGCAAGATATTAAAATTTCTACACATTTATATTTTATACATTACATACACAGAAAATCGACTAACTGTATGCACCAATGTACAATAAAAGTATCTTAATATAGAGTGTGATCCCCCCAGCACATCACTGTAACGATATCGAAAGGTATAAAAAAGTAAATAGTGGGTTTAAAGAAAAGTAACAGTTTAATTATTGCGAAAAACTGGATAAATATTTCTCAACTTATTATACTTTATTTCATAAAAATATTTTAATGCTGAATCAAAATTACCAAAATATTGTATATCGAAATTATTTTTGATAATACACAGCAAATAAAGTACTATGAAAATAACTGCAGCCAAATTAAGTAAATGAAACAACAATATTCCCTCTTTTGATAGGATTTTGCATAACTCTGCAATAAGGACATCGAGGTTGAATACAAAAAGGGAGCCATTAAAGTGTCACTGAGAAAATCAATTAGAAATGGTTCAATTGTTGAAGCTAGAAATAAATAACGCTGTTTTTGAACTTAAAAGTTTATCTTCTTTGATGTACTTCGAAATTAGAAGGAAATTCTTACTGACGCATTTTTAATACGCTTTTATTAGTTTCACCTGTATGTTTGTAACTGACTCTTTGGGCTCGAATTTGCCCTACTTTAAGCGATCAGATTTAATTTAAACGCTGTAGACTTATCAAGGACCGACGACAATGAAATATTTTGATAAGTTTATTATATCATGATAAGGATCGCCAGGATTAGTGATTTTGTTTTAACTCATGAAGAGCAATTTAACTCATGTAGAATGAAAGTATTCAGTAGACATTCAAGCCTACGTGGGACAGCGGCACAACGGATAACGCGCATGACTACGTACCAGGAGATTCATTGTTCGAATCCTGGCTGGCACGACATATTCGCATTTAGCCTTTTTTTTAATCACAATAAAATTATTGTAAGAACTATAGTTCCAGTCCTTCGTATCGGGACTTCATTTAAATATTATAGTTTAAAAACATGCTTTTAGAGTTAATCAAACTAAAAAGTAAAATATAAATTAATAGTTTAAAAAAACACGCTTTTATAGTTAATCAAACTAAAAAATAATCGTTAACATAAGAATAAAATTACTGACGAGAAAATTAATGTCACTGTTCTAAAAGCGTGGGGTGCTTTGTATGACATTTTTAAACTAACCCTGCATTTCGGAATGAAACTAGTGAAAAATTATAACGATTGATATCGAGCACCCCACGCTTTTAGAACAGTGACATTCATTTTCTCGTCAGTAATTTTTTCTTATGTTAACAATTATTTTTAACTTTTTAGTTTGATTAACTCTAAAAGCGTGTTTTTTTAAACTATTAATTTATTTTTGTCTTTAAACCATGACTCGACAAACTCAGCAATGTCTGGTAGAATTTCCAAAGCTCTTACTTCTCAGTTTTCGATCCATCTAATAAAGCAAAACTTTTTGCAGCCTGCGTAATAAGTGAAGTTGGCTCTTCGTGCTGGTACATCCTTGAATAAATAATATAAGCTTCTAGAAAATTCTATTATTTCCTTGATCCCAGCCTTAAAGGCAGAAAGAACTGTAAGCAATTCACAGGTTTCTACGTCTAAATACTTAGAATTATCAGATGACAATTCTTCTAACTCCTTTATGAATTTTATGTTAGTTTACACTGGGCCCTATAAATATCTGTACTATTTTTTCATATCAATAGATAGACATGCCAAATAAAAATAACGTAACTTATCAAATTACACTCACATAAAGAGAATAACAGAACACTTTTTTTATAAAAATAAAAAATGTTCTTAAGGAAATGAATGGACTTATTAGAGCAAAATAACTACCAATTGAATAACCCAATAAGCAAAAAAATTTCATAAAAAAAATGTACTCGTGCGATTCCGCCAGTAAAAGCGATTTCTGTGTGTGAATCCCATTCCGACCATAGACTATTGCAAGCGTTTTTTTTCTGCATTGCAATTGGAACAAAAGCGGAGTTAAATATAAATAAATTCGGAGGAAGGATAAACTTCTCGACATTTTTAAAGAATATCAGAAGAGGAATACTAGCCAGCCAAAAGATGCAGTTTTCAGAAAATTTTTGTTGAATAAAAAATCAATTTATCTTCAATAGGAAAAGAAACATCAATAAAAGAACATTTTTAAGTGATGAATAAAAAAATACTACAGACAAAATTTTTTTTTTAATTTTAAAATCTATATGTTTAGTTATTTTTCCAATTTATCTAGAATCGAAAACTATACAGTATTATCGATTTCCTTTTATAGTCACATACTTTCTCTGTAAAGCAGCAGTAATTCGTGCTTCTTTTCTCTAAACCTTTAAGAACTGTGCCCATATTTTTAAAGACATCGCCCAGAAAAAAAAAAATTTTTTTTCTGTCAATGTCACCAGTTTTAGAAGTCCGGATTTTCAGATTCATGCAGTAAATTAACAAAGAGCTGAAATATTCTAGCCATCCTTCACATTAACAAGGAAATTTAGTTTTTCTTAAATACGATAAACGGTATAATTCAACGATAATCCAATAAAAAGTACTAATTAAAAGAAAAATAAACACTAGGGAAAAAATGAATTTATCGATTCCATGGACGTTTTGTTAATGCTAAAGGCAGAAATTTCAAACAAATGACATTTGCGGTGTTAATACATAAACAATACATATCTAAAATACACTGACAATTACAAATCCTAGGTAAAAACCCATATCAAAAAGTTGTCTACAAATTATCGTTTTTATACATAAAGAGAATAGTTCCTTATTCCAAAATTGATGAATTAAAATGCGTCTAGAAGGTTAATGTTACCAGAATGAAGACTTGGGCTTGTCCTATTTCACACATAATACAGAAAAAAAAAATCCTCCATATTTCTGCGATTGTAGCCAAGAACTTCGGAGCCTACTATTTTAAGAAACATAACCCTATGACCAACCACATAACACGGCTGTTTTCCACGGGTCCAGCTTCTTTATGAAGCCAAACTATATATTTTATGTGCATAAATAAATTTTTTAGGGAGACATGTTGACGGCAATGGATTTTCTTAATTTGGCAACTTTTCTTCCGTTAGGACCAGAAATTTTTCATCTTGAAATTTAATTTTTCCAGTTTTGTGTTTCCAAAAATTCCCTAAATTTTCCTGGTTTTCAGGTTGAGTAAACAAATGTCGAAGGCCCTACCAAACTGCTTATTTTGAAAAGATTTGTAAATAATATATACAATTGCCCGACAGAAAAGTAAACTAACAAACAAAAATATATTGCTTTTTATAATGTTATTGTAAATCTTAAAATGTGTTACGATTCTTCTTATTGACAGTAAAATTTCCAATAATTTTTTAAATATATAATTTAAATACTAACCAAAAAGGTTAAATTAAATAATTAATATTTTAAGGTAATATTGTTATTGTATAACAACTTTTGCTAGACATTTAATAAAATAAATTTCAATTTTTTTTTAAATTTATAACAATTCATAAGCAATATTTTAACAAATTTATAGCCTGTTTAAACTTTTCTAGAAAAACTAAAATTTATTAAATATTTTTTATTAATAAAAATTAAAGATTTATTTTAATATTCCACATTTAGTTTCGCTTTATTTATTGTTTCATAATTTTTGCATTCTTTATTTAGTGGGAGGTGGAGGAGCCCTGAAAAGAAGAAAATGTTTAGGTCTCCAAAGTGGGTTCATCTAGCTCTAGTGGCCATCCTGTTTAAGTAGAAAGTAAAAAAACATTGTTCTTGCATAGCTGCTCAAAGCAAGGCAAGTGTCTCAGGAACAAGTAATGATATGTCTCCCCAGAAAACTGCAAACATGGCAGATTGAATTTATTTCTGGAGATCAAGATGGTCACACAATTTGTTAAAATGTTTGTTGTTCAAGATAATTTTACAATGGGTCTCTTCACTGTAATGGTAAAAGACGTTTCAAAATCATAAGGAATTAGCTATTCCAGATCTGCCACTAAAGCACAATTATTATTATTATTATTATTATTTTTGTTATCTTTCAAAAAGAAAAAAAAAAATTGTAATAGCTGTTCACATTTATTATTGCAAAAAAAGTATGTTTATACATAGTGTCTCATAGTTTTCACATAAATGTACAATTTATATAAAAATTGGAAAGAAAAGAGTTTTTGAAACAAATAATAAAAATGCACTGTTTTAAACAAAATTAATACATATTAAATTAACTTATTCAGAATAAATTTGAAATAAATTCAATAAAACACAAACAAGGTGGCTACAGAAACAGTGAAAAAAATTTCCTCCCTACTCAAAATCTCTGTACAATATTTTTACCAGATATTTAATATTAAAAAAATTGTATTTTTACGAAATTTAATTAAGAAAATTGAATGAACATCCGAAAAAAGTCCATTAAAAAGTATTCTACAGTAACCCCACATATATTTGGTGCGAAATGCTCTCATCAGCAAATTTCCGATTTTTAAATATTGTGTGTCATTTCCAGAGCAATAAAATTCACAGACTACCCATTTCTGTTGCCGTCCTAACAAATTAAGGCTACTTGCAAAATTCTTGTTTAAAAACAATTAAGCATGATAAGTATACAGACAACTTATTAAGTAATTCTAGTATTTAATTAGATATCTATGATCTTCCAGACCGTTTATCAATTATTTTGATATAGATTCCACTAATTTCTTATTGAGTTTGGAACTTTTGTTCTGTTTTGTTGGACTACATATCTCTAAATTTTTTTTAATGTTCAATCTCTAAATCATTTATATTGTAAGCAATACACCAAAATTACATAGATATAAATATTTCTGAGATAGAAGCATGCCTTTCTTTTATAACATAATTTTTAATAACATCAAAATTTAAATTTTATCCTTTTAAATAACGGTTTTTTAATAATTATTCATGGTAACTACAGTAACCAAAGAATCAGATGAGAAAATTTATTTGAGCATAATTTGCAAGGAACAGTTAATCACAAAATCAGTCAAAATTTTTTAAAACCTACCTAAAGCCTTTTAACTCTTAAATGACAAAAATAAAACACACTCCAATACAATAAATGAATTACTAAAATACCCATGTGTTTTTCATTTTAAAAATTCTGACTAATATGCATAAAATTTTAAAACCAGAACCTATAAAGCCCACAAAAATAACCATAAATATCCACATGCATACACAATTCTAGCAAAACATTTCAAACCCATTGGCTTTAAATCTAAGTTAATATAATGAGTTTTATGGTACTTTACTATTTTTTTTTTATGGGGCTACATATTTGTATAAAATAAAGTTCATGCAAATTTGATTTAAATTTTACTCAACACTGGAGTACAGGAACCTTTGATTTCTCACAAATTCTTCCAAGAATGAAAATATCATTTCATTTTTGGAAATGCAGATATCATATTCAACAATTTTTGCATAACTGATTATTGATTTGCTAGTTATGTTTGTTGAAAATAATGCACAAGTTTTAAGAGAATAATTTTTAATCAGTAATTTTATGCAATTTAAGTGCTTTAAACAGTATTTAGTAAAATGGTATAAGTTAGAATTTGTTCTATTCAAATTTTTATCAATGAAAATAAATTATTAGATAAATATTCATCTATTTCAATCGAAATGAATCCATACGCAAGAAATCCACTTTTTTGTAATACAAATATATATTCCCATTAAGTAGTTAAATTCTGCAAAATTGGTCTAATAATTGCACTTATAATAGTATTTAAAAGATATTAGAACTGCATAATATATTACTAATTGCATACACACTACCATCCTTCCAATTTTCCTCACAATATCTTGTTTTCTGCCACTAATTTACTAATGAAATACTTAAAGCGTATAGTATAAAAATTAGTGAAATTGTTTTCCAAACAAATGCAACTTAGAAAAATGAATTACTGAAATCAAAAAAGGAAATTAAAACACATTAAAAATGGACAAATCGAGATAATAGGCTCCCTAGCGAAAGATTCTATAAGCAACTTAACATTATCTGAAAGCAAAAGAACATTTTAGACAAAATAAAATAAGCACACAAATTAACTTTAATGCACAAAAAAGTAAGTACATATCGCATATAAGTAAAGAATAAACAGGGTAGAAAGGAAAATCTATATATATTCACAAAAACAAAAATACACCTTTTGAAATCAAATCCATTAGTTCTATATAGTGCATTTATATGACATTCTGGCTCAAGATTCCATACATGACATTCTATCATTAGATTCAATATTTATTGATTTTAAGTTAAAAGTTTGATATTGATCAATACAATTAGGTTATTAATATACATTAATTGCATTTGAAAAAAAAA